>AFRA01000651.1:0-20468 GCA_000223055.1 Claviceps fusiformis PRL 1980
TCTCTCTCTCTCTCTCTCTCTCTCTCTCTTCTTCTTCTCTTTCTTTCTTTACTCTTCTTCTTCTTCTTCTTCTTCTTCTTCTTCTTCTCTCCTGCTTCTTTATTTTTCTTTCTTTTCTCACTTCTGCTCTTTTTAAATGCAGTAACACCCAAGTCAAAGAAGCACAACCACACCACCTATTCCTTTACCCCCCTATGCCACGCAAAGAGGAGGTCGTCGAGAACCGGAAATACACCCGAGGGAGCCAAGTGCGAAGGAGTTGTGGTCTGGTGGACGTGGGGATTTTGCCTTCCCGCCCTGGGTCTAATTGGTAGACTAGCTTGGCTGGGCTGATGGGTGATGGAACAACAATCCTCCACGTTGGCGGTCCTAGCCCGGAGGCCATGACGAGGCGCGCGCTACATGTTTGGAGACCTCGAGCGCGCCGGGTTTTTTTTTTTGAATGTACCGTTTTGCACGAAAAATGGACGTCGTCATCGCACAAAAAGGATGCCATCACATCACATCAGCTGGTGCGATTGAACCCTTTCATTCCGCGCAACAATCATCACATTGAGCAGAGCATTCGGCCATATCCCGTGCAAGATACAGTCAGTCCGAACCGTGCAGCGTCTGCGGACCGAAACTTGTATGTCTCGCCCGTTGATCGAACACAATGCTCAAGGGGCTCCAGAATGAGCACTATTGCAAAGACATGACCTGGCATATTGACGTGCGGCGTGCGGCTCAATATCACGCGCGGGGACTTGGGAATAGAGTCATGGGAGAAGTTCCCAGAAGCAGTTTTGGTGTCTTTTACGGACGGGGACGAGACACCCAGTGCGAGTGGGATATTGAAACGAGAAGGCTGGTTTGGAGGGCATTTCCGAGACATGTCGAGCTACAAGAATCAGGAATGTCGCCGCTTTGCTACAATCCCGTCGTCTCAACATCCTACCCTATCAATCGCGGTAAGAGGGGCCTTTTCTTTCTTTCTTTCTCTTTCTTTCTCTTTCAAAAGCCGCACGCGCATGAGGAACTACTGTGGTGATTCATGCCACTGGCAGCAGAATCCCCCCTCGACCTTGTAAGTTAAAGGCCGAATGCCCATATCATGACTCGGGAGGTCCTCAGCCCGACCAGCAACTTCACATCTAGGTACATACATACATACGAAACGCATGCTTCAAAAGACTCCCCATTTATCCCTGCTTTCTAGATCAGGCAAAAATTACTGGGTGACGCGCTTTCCGCCACAGGTTACGTTGGCTGCATGGTTTGCAATGAACTCCGTTTTTGCATGTAGTATCTGGACATTTTGGCAGGCATTTACGCGGCTCCGGCTAGCGTGGCACGTTCAGCTCTCTCAATTGAGACAGTTTCCTATCTTTTTTTCCCCACCTTTATTCAGAAAAAAAAAAGGCAAAATAGGAGATAAGAAATGGCTCGCGCGTTTCAATTATGCACCCCAGGAGGGCTAGCAATCTTTGCCGCCATTCGTGGATTATTCCGTGAGACAAAGATATCATGCGCAATGGAGAAGGGCATTTCGTGCGAGAAACGAATTCATCGTGACAGCTACTGGGCCCAAACCCGCATGCCTCTTCGTTGCGGCCCAAAATACGATTGGCCATGGCGGCATGCGCGATCCAAAGGCAAGGCAGACTATGCGGATGAAAAAAAAACTGCGTACAGTAAGATGGGAGAAGTCTGGACTGCGGTCTGGACCTGTGCTGTGTTGGTCGAGTTGCCGAATTGTTCAGCGTCTTCATCTTGAGCAGCTAAAGGATGATCTGATAATGACGAAGAGCGTCACCGCAGACTTCTCAAGTCCGTTTCTCGTGGCTTCGTGTCTCCCAATGAGTAGGACACGCTTTTCCCACATTTTGTTTTTCCTTTTCTCGCGTGACCGTCTGTCGCTGCGGCCTTGACTGGATATACTTCCACCAAAAGTGTGGCACATGTTTTTTTTTTCTTTTTTTCTTTTTTTCTTTTTTTTCTTTTTTCTTTCCCGTTCCCAAAGTCGCATGGGCGCCAGTCTGCGTACTTGCATGAGGATATTCTACCCGCTTCCGCTTTTTGGTTTAGTTGGTGTTACAGAGATTGGGGGTATCTTCTTTACTGCCTACTCGCATGAAACTCTGCCCGCTTCCGCTTTTCTGTTTGTTTTGTTGGTCGTACAGGTTTTGAGGGTATGTTTTCTGTTTTCTGCCTGGTACCTGGGTAGCACACCTCGGGCTTTCCCCGTCGACGACTCGATGGTAGGTGTCACGTACAGCACCCCTCCTTTCGCACATTGAGCAAACAGATGTGCGCTCCAGATGTATTCAGTCAGCTTGACGTTGCATCGACGAGTGAGGGGGACAGTCGAGGCCGCGGGCAGAAGAGAAAATGACCAATTGGTCGAGCATCTGCAAGTTTGCTCTGGCGGGGGCATTGCGGCGATGCAGACGCAGACGATCGGTCTTACAAGTCTTGGATGCTTGGTAGGCGTTGATTAACCTGTTGATGATGAATCCAAAGGACTTGATACGTTGGCCTCAGCTTCCACTACATACCTAGCCAAGTACCTGCTATCAAGGCACAATGGAGTTGGGAGAATTCCAAACATCATTCCATCATTTTGATGTAAAAAACCAAGGTAATCCCGATATCTCCATGACCCGGACACACCAGCACACCCCTTCCAAGATGCTGCATGCGCAATCACGTGTGTGGAGCTGATAGGGGCGGGGCAGGGATTTTTGTCTTCAATGTTGAAACTTGAACCCGTTACCCGCATGCCCCGGAAACGCGGCCATGAAGCATCCGCCAATTTGTATATTTCTGCATAGTCCCCGGTCCCCGACATTTTTTAGATCGAAAACCTGCTTGTCTTTACCCTCCATCAGGCTATTTTCACGCAATGGAGCGAGCACTCCAACCACTTCCGGATCGAGCAGATGCAATCAGGCTCTTCTTGGCAATGTGCCACAATGCCAAGCTGGGCGCCAGGTAAGCCCTTGATGCAAGCCTACGATGCAGCCAGCGGGTGCTTGTTTTGCACGCCGGCATTTCTCATGCAGTCATGAGACGGACAAGCCGCTAGATTTCAATCGCTGCCAAAAAGCATAGGCCTGAGAGAGAATGCAACCACTCGGTCGGTTTTAAGGGGGGGGGGGGGGGGGGCACGAAATCATGAGTGAAGTCGCGTGTACTTTGACCAAAGGAACTAGGCGAGTCCTACTGGATCGAGCGAGAACACATAATGATTGTTTAAACGGTTGTAGGTCATTCTCCGTAGGCTTGACAAAATGGAAAAGAATAGATGGTGCTAACAATGGGAATTGATTCCGTATCTTGCTAGATTGGGTTTCCCGGCCAGCATGTACCGTGAGGTTGATCGGGAAGACAAGTGTATCTCCATATAAACACACACACACACACACACACACACACACACACACACACACACCCATGTATATACAGATGTATATCCATGCATAGATCTACTCGGTATGGGGAATGCTTGCTTGCATACTGTCAGAATGAGGGAGGGGTGCTTGGGTGCATGAACATCGTCTTGAGCAAAGATGGACGAGCAAAGATGGACAAGGAGTCGGCCAACTCAGCAGGCTGCAAAGATGCAGCGTGCATATATGAGCAGTCATTGCCCCACGGCCCCCATGAAAAAAAAAAATCAACCCAGAGATCTGCCCAAATTTTGCTTGGGGCGATTTTTCCTTTGTTGAAAACCAGTGCCTCGAAGAGAAAAACAGTAAGCAAGGCCTTTTTTTTTTCAGCATTTGCTTTCTTTCATTGACTTGTATACTTTGGTATCTTATTCACAACCATAGACAGACATGAACCAGCTACCCATTGAGATTCCGCTCGACTATGATGCCAAGCGGACTCGAAACCGGCTGGCCCAGAGACGCCGCAGAGGTGTGTATTCCTTGTACAAATCGCCGGAGCGAGCGGACGTGCTGGGTTGTGCTGACAGACGTGGCCCTCTCCAAAGAGAAGCAGAAGCTCGAGAACGCCGCTGAGAAAGAACCGAGGCCGCCGACGCCGCAGTCAGAGCCTGACGAGTTTGTACAACAGCAAAGATCGACGGTGGCGGAAATGACGACTTGGGAACAGGCAAGGTATACTGTGAAGTTGTCCAAGGTACGGTGAGAAATGGAAATCTAACGTTGGTGAGGGTGGTGGTACAGGGATACCGTGCAGCTTACGCCTCCATCAACTCTCCACTCGTGGTGTCCTGCCAACAATACATCCGCCGTCATCACGCCGTGGATGGAATCTCCATCATCAACGATACCAACAGCATCGACTGCCACATCCCCAGCACAAGGGGACGATCAATTCACAGACGCCGCCGCCGCCGCCTTCTTTCTCAACACCGACACCATGTTCCAGCCGGAAGCGGCCCTCCTGGTCGATCCCCTCCTACACCCAATCACTCACCCCGTGCTATCACCACCCAGACGATATTCTACAAGTCATTCGGGGCCGGCCGCCATGACAGGCACCAGCAGCTCCACACACGCCACCACAGCACAATCACAAGACCATGTTCCAAGAGATCAGGCACAGGTGCAGGCACAGGCGCAGGCCGTCTTACCTCAGCCAGCCTTCCATTGCGGGGGAGGCGCAGCTGTGAAACGGCACTCGATAGCCGGCTCCTCCATCAGCTCCATCAGTTCCATATCCTCCATCAGCCCCAGAAGCTCGACCGGCTCGTCGCCGCCACCGGCGCCGTCGTCATCCTCGGCGACGGTCTCGACCAGCCCCCCGGCCCCGGACATGGCTGCCGAGCGTGCCATTGCCAACATTCTCATCATGGCCGACGAGATGGGGTTCGAGAGCTTCGACGACTTGGCCGCCACGTATTACACGGCCAACTTCTCCGAGGGCTCGCTGCCCCGGTATGCGCAGTCCGCGTCACGCAGCCGACGACTATGCGGTCTGTTGACGGACCTGCATGCCAGCGCACGCGAGTGGGTAGGCCGGGAAGCACGCGGCTACCACGAGGGTCAGATGAGGCTACTCGAGACGGTCTGCGCCGAGGAAGTCTGCAGCGTCTGCAGCGGTCGCGGTCACGGTCGCGCCGAGGAAGAGGCGGCGCCGCAGAGCCAGCGGCCGATTCACCACACACAGGCCTTTGTCACCAACATGATCCGGCAGCTCTTTACCGAGGACGGGGCAGAGAAACGACTCGGCAGGGACAAGCAGTGGCTCAAGGAGCAGGTATGTCCGTCATCCGCCATCCATTGCCCTCTGTCCATGTCGAGAAGCGGAAACCAGTCCTCCATGGAGAGTGTTCGTGCTAACAGCTCGTCTCATCGTGCAGATGCCCTCCTTGTGGTCGCTCCTGTCGCAGGTCGCGCAACAGACTGGTTCCAGAGCCGAGGACACGGCGCTGGCCATCTGTGTATTTGTGTACATGTTGCAGGTGCCGCTGTAAGACGGCAGCACAGGCAAGATGACGGGTGTACATGTCCGCACATAACGAACATGTACAGTAGGTCGTAGGGAATCCCAAACTTCACCCCGAATGTGCATGGCCACTGTCCTCTCTGTATTTGGCGGTCAATGCTGTTCCGATCGCGCTGGAGGGGTTTGTAAGCCGTGGCAGGACGGGGCAAGCATCGTGTACGTACATATGTACATACATTCATGCATCATATATCCATGCATTTATAAAGTTCAAACCCGGCCAAGTACCGAGGAGATGAGAGACTGAGACTAGGCGGGTGACCTGTCACTTGCACAGACTGCGCTAAATGCTTATGTCGTAGGTAGGTGTGTGATGTGTGGATGGCATTGCGGTTTCCTTTTCCCTTGTTTTTCTTTTTTTTATACAGTTTCTATTAATTTCTCTTTTCTTTCCTTTCTTTCTCTTCTTTTCTCTTTTCTCTTTCTTATTTTGTTTCTTATTTTTTTTCTTATTTTTTTTCTTTTTTTTTTCTTTTTTTTCTTTTACCTTTTCTTCCTCTTTCTCATTACTTCTTTCCTAGCCCGCGCTTATTCTACGTTTCCATCCTCTTCACACCGTCCCGCACAAGCCACTGCGCCTGCTCCAATGAAGCCGTTTATATGCGTGCGCCGGTCGTGTCCCCCTCGTACCAAAGCCTCGACGTGGATATCTACCCATCAAGGGGGACAAAATCGTGGCACGCGGACCTGTGTATATGACCTGGCCCTGCTCGGTGCTGACCAACTAGCCTAGCTGCGAGGGTATCGATTCGGGTGACAAAAGAGCAGCCAGTCATAGGGTCCGTCATGTAAGACTCCCCCGATATTGTTGCGAGACACTAGAATACAACTGTCATGCATATGTATCTCAAGCAGCCGTTACCAGGTCCTGCTGGCGCGCCATGGGACCTACCCGGGTAGAAGACGTATCGTCTCGTCCGGTCCGGTGGCACGATGAAGCGTGGATAGCCGGGACCGTGGCTGCCGCGCCACCCACACCGCGCACTTGACTGGCGGACGGAACGAGCTGTCCATGTCCCCGTCTGCTGGTCCTGGCTGTGCTCTCCGTCATGGTGCCTCGGGATTCGCCGGCGTGGTTGGATGGCCTTTGCATCGCGCGGACGGAATCACCTGTACTCACCAGCTGTCGGAGGGAGACGCCAAGATAGATGATGTAGATCCTGTATCTTGTTTCTGTAGCGTAAAGAGGCCGATATTGATTGCAGATAGTGCGTGTCTGTTTTCTGTACACTGACCGCAGCTGTCAGTGGCAGCGAGGAAAGACAGACATGTACACTGTGTCTCTTGGGTATGTCGAACAGCTCAACTGCGCCCATCGAAAAGGGAGGCAGATGTTTATCACATGTATTCTACACAAGTCTTTGTTATACAGGATGAACGAAGCGAGGAGAAATGTGGTGTCGAAAGACTTCATGTCGACAAAAGAGGGGGAGATTACGGCAGCGGTCTGGAACAATCACTGGCAGCCAGCGAAGAAGCCGATAGGAAGTGGAAAAAATAGCTTGCAACGACGCTCACATCAAAAGGAGGGGGAGAAACCAGCTAGCGAAGCAGGCGATGAAAAACAGGACAAAAAAAAAGAAAAGAAAATAGCTTCCGAAGAAGAAGACAAAAAAAAAAAAAAAAAAAAAAAAAACGAACAAAGAATCATTCGCAAAGACTGTAACGGGAAGGGAATAACAAAACAACTTGCAAATATGGTGACATAAACGAGGAACAAAACCGCTCGTAAAGAATAGGATAGGACGAGAAGGGAAAACAATAACTTGTAAGGAATAGGCGAATAAAAAGAGACAAGAATAGCTTTCGAAGAAGGTGATAGAAAAAAAAAAAAAAAAAAAACTTAACGAAGACGAAACTAATCAAACAAGAAAAATAGCTCGTAAAGAAGACAATAATGAAAATGAACAGCTCACGAAGACGCTTATAAAAAGAAAACAAAGACACAGCTGGTGAAGAAGCTCATAAGAAGAGGAAAGAACGGCTGGCAAAAAAGGTGACGATAAGGACGAAAAAGAATACACAGACTAATGTACCTCTCAAAGGACATCATATGTTGCGGCTCACGCAAGGGACACGACGTAAAGAGAGGAAAGCAACAGTGAAGATAGAAGCTATTGTAGCTATGGATGGGTTCTATCTGAAGAAGTGTGATGATCAAGAAGAGAAAGCTAGCTAAGGCTCACGGGCGGCGACCTTAGAAGTGGGTAGCCGCACCACGTAACCTAGGGTGCGTACGTGCGTGCGGGACCTAACATCCCTGGGTCTAAGAAAAAGATAATAGCCTTATTATTAGCTATGTCAATTAAAGTGACTTAAATATATAAGATTATACTCTAGTATGTCTTTAAACAAAAGGTAATAAAGCAAAATATTAGAATCTTGGGAACTTTACTAGCTAACTGTATTATCTTATTCTATACCTTGGATAGCTACATTTGTTTCCTATTTGCTTAGTCCTTTAGCTACCTTACCTATTTCCTATTTATCCTCTGTAACCTTTGTATCGGTTGGGTTATTATTATTCTAACTGTCGTTTGCATTGTTATTTGCATCGGTTATATCCTTCGAATCGCCTATTGTAGATTGGTCCCCTCTGGTGTAGTCTGGTATCTCTCCTGCTATAACCCGCGATTGTTTCTAGGTGATGAATGTGACCTTCGAAGCTTGTCGTAACTGTCTTTGGATTCGAGGAATTGGGGCATTTTGTTTCTTTCGAGGTCCGTTAATGCCTGCCACTGGGTGCAGTGGGTGACGTTGCAGATTATCGACTGGCCTGACGATGTCATTGTTGCTTACCGCGTTTTGGACAAGGCTGAGGAATGTTTTAGAGACAATGAGGAAACAGAAATTGCATATGAGGCCAGAATTCAATTGATGTTCGATGTTGGAGATTTGACACCATCCGCCCCAGAAGCGGGAAATTTCAGCGCTGAATGGTCCGCCTTTCGCGTGACACAACCTCGACACACCAAACCAGTGCCGGATTTTTTCTTCTTGGCTCAAAGGCCTAAGCAACAAGGTTGGCCTGCACCCTTTTTAGCCCCATTTGTCAAGATTGACATCACGGAAATGGTGGAAATTTCCGGATGGGGAGAGTTCCATCACAAGCTGGCAGACGTTCTCATATGTGTATTTCGGCACAAATGGATATTATTCATCTTTCATGACCGAGAATACTATTCCTCCTATCATAGTAACGTTCTTTACAAATCAGAACCTTGATAAGTGTTGCTGCCGTTGTAGAATGGGACCCTGCTGACCCAAGGTAATATCTCTAGTAAGTAGTATAGTAGTAGTATAGTTACTTAACTAGTCTGGTGAAGTATATACTATACTATATTATAACTAAGTATAAGTAGTAAAGATAAATAATAAAAAGTAAGGGCCTTTCACCACCTGTCATCCCCGTAAATGGAGCCTGATGTATTCACCATCTGGTGAAAGATGGTCTCGCCAGGTTCAAATATACAGGATGGGTATCTCTGGCGAAAGGCGTGTGACATGAGGCTACATATTAGAGCAGCGCGGTCTGCGGGTTGCGGATAGAGAGATCAGGCCGTTAAAAGACCTAGGGTTCCCACCATGTGCAATACTATCAAAGAATGGACGTGTGGCAACGTGGCTGATGTGCCGATTGAGCAAGACATGCCAGCAAGGCGCTTGCCAGACTTCACCCTGCCCTTGTGCTTTCACCATCTCGTCCGCCGTGACGCCCGTCGCCTGTGAGCTCAGAAATCTCATACCCCCCCAAATCATATCGTTGCACCCGCAAGCACGGCTTCCCCATTGTAATCGGGACATGGTGTCTCGCAAGGACTGCGAAAAGAAATCGGCATCATGGCTCATGTGACCATGTTCGTCTCTAGCCAGGCCAGCATGCCTATGTACACGCTATTAGCCCTACTGTGCAGTAAAAGAATGCTATCTCGATTTTGTATTCTTTCTTCTTCTTCTTCTCTTCTTCTCTTCTTTTATTAATTATTCTTTTTTAATCCTTTTTTTAATCCTTTCCTTTTTATTTATTTCTTAATCTTTTTTTTATATTTTTATATTTTTAAATGTTTTCTTTTTAAATTCTTTTTTTCCTTTTGTTCTCTTTTCCTGAAATATAGGCGTAATACTCACGTTCATACAAAACGCTCCTCGCCCCGTGAACCCGAATCCCATGATCCGCATCCGGAAACAGGAGCACATCATAGTTCTGCGCCCCCGACTGGACCAGCTTATCTACCAGAACCATGGTGTGCTGCACGTGCACGTTGTCGTCGGCGGTGCCGTGCGCGACGAGGAGACGGCGCACACCCTGTAGGGCTGTTGTGTTTGTGATGGCGGAGGCGGCGTATCCTGCTGGGTTGTGTTGGGGGGTACGCATGTGTCGTTCGGTGAAGAGGGAGTCTTTTGAGGTTAGTAAATAAAAGAAGGAGAAGGATAGAAGAGAGAGGTAAAAGAGGAAAAAAAAAAAAAGAAGATGAAAGAAGATAAAAAAAAGAAAGGAAAAATTAAAGATATAAATAAAAATAAAAATAAAAATAAAAATAAAAATAGAAAAAAAAAACAAGAAAGAAAAGATAAAGAAGCTAGTATGAATAAAAACTCAAAGAACTATAATTCTTAAGAAATACGTAAGAATACTTCAACTCACCGTATAATGTCCAATCTGTCACCGGCGCCACTGCCATCCCAAAACGAAACGTCCTCCCCGCATCCATTTCCAACGTCTTCAGGGTCAGAAAGCCGCCAAAGCTCCAGCCCCAGATGGCCAACCGATCCGGATCCACATACCGCCTTGCCTTCCACAGCTTCGCGGCTGCAATCTGATCCATGGCCTCGAAATGGCCGAGCCGGTCTTGTACGACGCAGCGTGCGTCACGACTGTTGAAGCCGGTGCCGCGGCCGTCGACCGTGACGACCACGTAGCCGCGCGAGGCGAGGAGCATGGCCATGTCCACGGCGAATCGCTGGCGGACCGTCTGGGAGCCGGGTCCGCCGTAGGGGCTGAATAGGACGGGGTACCGCTTCTTAGGGTCGAAATTAGGGGGAAGAAGTTCCATGATCGGGGTCAAAACGCCGGTTCCGAGATCTATGTGGTGAAAGCGCCGCTGGGACAAGAGTGATGATGATGGTGATATTTTTTGGGTCTTGGCTGCGAGTACGGTGTTGGGTTCTATATTGATGGCCAGGTTTTGGGCGACCAAAGTACTGGGAGAAAGGGAGACGATGGAGGTATACGGGATGTTGGGCCCTTCGTAGTTGAGCACTGCGTACTGGCCGCCTGGAGCAAAAGATGCGGCATAAGAGGCTGGTTGCGCATCATCCGTCAGGGCTTGGACGCCGCGTCCGTCGAGAGTGGCACGGTATATATGGCGTTCATCTGGGTGTCTGGACGTTTTGCCCGCGGCCAGAAAGTACACGGCGCTGTTGTTTTCGTCGACTGCCGTCGGAGCGTCGACCACTTCCCAGGAGCCAGATGTGAGCATCTTCTTGGGCGTTGGCGCGCGGAGCGGCGTGAAGTAGGCAAGGTGGTTGTAGCCCTGGTGCACAACCATGTCGATGTAGCCGTCGTCCGGGCTGAGAGGGTTTGCGGCTGCTGGAACAAACTGCACGACTTGGCGGATGGGCTCGACCCAGCATCCGCCAGCGCCCGGCTCGGTGCGGACCAATTCGGCTGTCTGGGTGGGCAAGTCGGTCGTTTCCAGATGCTTCAGATCGACGAGAAAAACCAAGAGTATAGAACTCTCGCGGTTGGTTTGCTTTACCAGTAACTGCAGTGGATTGAGCCAGACGACGCTGAAGATGATGCGCTCCTCGTCTGCGAGCTGATGGGGAAAGTCAAGAGTGAGGAGTCGGCGTCGCTGAGCATCATACATCTGGAGATGCACGACGGGATTCGGTGTACCGGTCTTGGGATAGCGTACGGGCAATGGTTCGGGATATAATCTGTCGCCTCGAGTACGTGCGTACAGGCTCATCGTGTACGTCTGTACCTTGGACTCGTTGGTGCGCAAAAATGCAATGTAGCGGCCGTCAGGCGACCACCACGTGGCAGCATTGGACTCGAGAATCTCCTCCTCATAGCCCCAGCCGGGAATTCCATTGCGCACTGCGGGGTCAGTATCCGCGGTAATGGCCTCGACAGAAGCCTCTTCTACACGGCGGAGGTAGAGGTTGCCACGACGGACGAAAGCTACCGCGTCGCCTTTGGGAGAGAGAATGGCGAGCTGAGCCTCTGCGGTGGGTTGATGAGGATCGAGCGGCTCGAGCGGCTCGAGAGCAGAAGAATTGGGTTCGTTGGACCTGTTGAAGCCGAGATCGATGAGCCAGTAGAGAGCTCGAAAGGAACGGCGCCACTCTGGCGTCTTGTGGGAGAGAACGAGCGCAGTTTGCGCGTTTGCGCCCACCCACAGGTCTTGAGGGACGATTCGTCTGCCAGCATAGGTATAGGTGGTTGCGAGAGTGTTTCTCTGGCGCGGGAACAATGACTCCATACGAAAAGCATTGGACTGTCTGCCGTCGCGGTCTGGGACGATGCGCCACGCCGAGACATTGGCTTGGCCGTTGTTCACTTCTGAATACGTGGTGTCTATGAGCAGGACCTCGTCACCGTTGTCGACCCAGCGCAAAGAGTGCTGCACAGGTTTCCAGGAGCCGTTGAGGATCTCGTCTACGGACAGCCCTCTGGCCAGCCCTTTGGCCAGCGTATCAGCTGTCTTGTCTGTACTGGCACGTCCATCTGCATCGTCCTTTTGTTCTGTATAAACCACCCTGTTACCGCTGTGCTTGGTCTCCTGGTCTCCTGGTTTGCGGAACGGCATATAGTCGGTCACATGGGCGTTTGGAATCGCCCAAAACGCGGTGATCCAACCGCTCAACGAGATGAGACACAGCGCCACCAGACCTATGCCTTTTGCAAAGCGCAGCAATCGCCGCCGTCGTGTGCGTCGTGTGCGCCTTGTGTGCCTTGTGTGCCGTGTGTGCCGTGCGTAGGAGTCGGAGAATTCATCGTCGCCGTCGCCGTCGCCATCTTGGTCCCTCTTCCAGTCATCATTGACCGTGCTCTGGCTGCTCACCGACGGGGATCCCGCGCAGGGCATCGGTGGTGCCTCGCCTTGGCCCTCGCTCATCATCTGAGGCGTGTCTGTCTTGACCAGCGGACTGTAGCCATTGAGCAGGCCGGCGAGAAAGACGGCGCTGGGGCCGACGTGATTTCTGGGAATCATGAGCCAAAGATGGCGTCAAGAGCCGGTCGACATAATAATATGGACATGGCCAAGGGCTGTTTCCTACTTGATGTAGAATTTATTTGATGTTGAGAGTCCAAGCCGACGTTTTGGATGTCGTTGGGAGTGAACCTGTGATTGTGATGGCTGCAGCCGGTCCTGCAGATAGTCTGGTGCATGTGCAGTCATGCACCAGATGTGCCTGCGAGCTGGTCAGCTGCATGGGAGCCGCATGGAAGCTGCATGGTCATTGGGCTCATTGTGTGTGAGGCGTGAGATGCATGAGTGAGTGGTGGGTGGTGGGTGGTGAGACGTGAACCGTAAACCGTGAACCGTGAACCGTGAATCGTGAATCGTGGATCGTGAATCGTGAATCGTGAGTCGTGACCGGGGTGCGTGGATCGTTTTGTATCGGTAATCGGCAGCATTTGTTGAGGAAACATTGCAAATACAAATAGATGCCCCCCCAGCGAGGAATCCCTCCTTGTCCCTCTTCTCCAGATGTTTGGCGTCAACCATGGGGCGTTTACGGCATTCCGGACCCTCAAAGTCCAACATTGAATGTTTCAAGGTTCGCCATGCACTTTTGTGCAAAGCGGCAGAAATTGGAATTACCAACGACCCACTGTAAGCACTTGAGGCAATCGTGGTGGGGGCGCCTTGTAACGCAAGCGGAAGGAACGATCCCGGGTGAAAACGAAGAAAAAAAAAAAAAAAAAAAAAAAAAAAAAAGAACAAAAAAACGGGTCGGGAAAGCTCGGCCGAACCGGCGGCTTGCCTGAATTAGGAGGGAGCGCCCCAATGTGGACCCCCACCCCTGCCCATTCCTTCCCGGAACCTGTCCGCAGCGGCTGACGCAGTCTCCACTCGGCTGACGTCTCGTTATCAATCAGTCAAGGTGGCAGGCAGGGCCGCTCATTGAGTGTGACAAGTCCTCCCTTTTCTGTCTTCTGTCTGCAGTGTGCGCCTTCGTTATCAATCAGTCCCTCCCTTCCGTTCCGCTTCCGCTTCCGGCTGCACCCACAAAACCAGCTCTCGTCCCGCCTCCTTTCTGCCCAAGAAATGTGCTTCTACAGTCGTTTTCGAGGACCAACGCACGCGATTGCGAAGCCCTTTAACCATGTCGCAGCAAGAAAAGGCCGTCCATTCGGCCGAGTCACCGCTGTCGCATGATGCGATGCTCGAACAGGAGAGACTGACGAATCTGCTTGACGAACATGGCGTACGTTGTGTTTTTTTTTTTGAAAAAAAAAAAAAAAAAAAAAAAAAAAAAAAACAAAAGAAAGAAAAAGTGTCCATTGTCGACATCACCCAGTTCCACCACTGACAAAATCCGTCACAGGCCACCTGGGACTCGTCCCAAGACCCTCACGACCCGTACAACTGGTCGGGCTGGCGCAAAATGTCCATCGCCGTCATCATGTCCCTTGGCCAGCTCATCACTCTCATGTCGACGAGCATGATGGCCGCCGCTCTGCCTCGGATTGGCGCCGACCTGCAGCTGGGTAGCTCGGCCACGCAAATCACCTTTTCCATTTACATCCTCGGTCTTGCCTTTGCACCCTTTCTCATCGCCGCGCTGTCGGAAATGTATGGCCGAAGGCCCATTTGGATTGCGAGCAACGTGTTTTACATCTTCTGGAATGCCATATGTCCTGTCGGGCCATCGGCAGGGCTGATGACAGTTGGCCGGTTTTTGGCTGGGTCGGGGGCGAGTGCAGGCATTACGGTGAGTGGCGTTGTAAAGAAGAAGAGTAGAAAGAAAAAAAAGAAAGAAAGAAAGAAAGAAAAAAGGAGTAAAAAGACTGAAAAATAAAATAAGGGAGAAAAGGGAGAAGAAAAGGGAGAAGAAAAAAAAAGAGAGAATAAAAGAGAAAACCAGTATTGCTTCAAATCTTAAGGTATGGCTAACACACCGACAGCTTACCAGCCCCGTCCTGGCAGACATGTACCGCGCAAAAGATCGTGGCCGCTCCCTTGCCCTCGCCACCTTTATCCCGTACATGGGTCCGGCCCTGGGCCCGATTGTGGGTGGCATCACCTCGCAGCACTTGCCCTGGAAATGGCTCTTCTGGATCCTGTCCCTATTCGACGCAGCCGTCGTGCTCGTGGGTCTTTTCTTCTTGAAAGAGACGTATACGCCGGTCCTTCTAGAGAGGAAAGCCGCCGAACTGCGTCGTCATGGTGGTGCTAGTGGTACTGCCGCAGACCGTACCGACGCATTCGCGAACCAGGATGATGTCGGCTTCTATCGCGACCTGCGCTCGCGGATCGGGGCCAACCTTGTGCGGCCACTGGGTCTGCTCATCTACCGGCCGGCCATCCAAGTGATATCGGCGATCATGGCGCTCAACTTTGCCGTCTACTGCCTGCTTCTCTCGACTTACGCCACGCTCTTCATCGAGCGGTACAACCAGAGCGAGACGATGAGCAGTCTGAATTACATTGCGCTGGCCGTCGGCACCATCACGGCGTCGCAGGCGGGCGGCCCGCTCATGGACTGGATCTACGGACGCATGAAGGCGCGTCACGGCGGCCAGGGAGTGGTGCCCGAGTTCCGCGTGCCGTTCATGGTGCCCGGCGTGATCATGATGCCCGTTGGCATCTTTCTGTACGGCTGGGCAGCGGAGAAGCGGCTGCACTGGATGGTGGTGGACGTGGGCACGGCCGTCTTTGTGTGCGGCAGCTTCGTGCTGGGCCAGGGCATCCTGGCCTACTTGCTCGACGAGTTCAAGCACGCGGCGTCGGCCAACGCGGCGGCACGGATGCTCTCCAACGTGCTCGGCTTCGTCTTCCCCATCTTTGCGCCCGCCATGTACCAGTCGCTTGGCTATGGGTGGGGGAACACGATCCTCGGCTTTCTCTGGGTCGTCTGCGGCTTTCCCATTCCGGTGCTGCTATGGCTCTATGGACCAAGGTTGCGAGCGTTGGGACGAAAGGAGTAGCTGGCATTATCCGAGCCGACTTTGGGCCCTGCCTGGGGGGCAGCCGTGGCGAGCAGGCCATGCATGGATTTCCAGGAACAGGACACTTTGGGGCGCTGCGGCGCTGGTACGGATCTGAATTTCATAGAGTCGAACAGTCATGGGACATACAGTTCAGATAATACAGTTGATGGTTTCTTCGACCTCGTTGCAACTCGCTCGTAGACTTGAAGAGTCAAGACCAGTCCCGTCTTGTCTTGACGATGGGCCATCCAAAGAGCCCATTTTCTTTTTTTTTTTTTCTTTTTTTCTTTTTTTTTAGCAAACTGGGCCTGCTAACCCTAAACCTTTTTACTAAAGACTACTCGGCCCTGCCAGGCGCCGCCACATCCACTGCAGGCGGCGGCCCGTCATGATGAAAGTGTACGCCGGTAACGCCCCAACATCGGCAGCCCCAAGCCATGGTATTGTACGGTACGCGAATAGCTAGCCCACACTGTGACCATTCGCAGCAGGGGCAGCCCAGTCTGGTCATGAAAACCGAAACCATGGACCCGTATTTGGTCTGGTGCTTATGGTGCAATGTGAAAGGACAGTGCGAAAACGGTGCGAGGGCAGTGGCGGACGGGACAAGCAAGGGAACATGGACAGTTGGATCGTCTGGCTCGCCTTGCCGTCTTGCCGAGACGGCGCAAATGGATGCTCTTGTTGGTTAGTCTTTGATGCTTGCACGGGGGGGTGTGAGTAAGTAGCGTGACGTGGGGAGTGGGACTCTGGATCGGGAAAAGGGGAGCCACCAGCCACCCTGTCTTTCGTGGCTGTGGGGCTGCGTGCCAAATGCATGGTCATTGCCGTCGTGGACGTGACGGTGCATAACGGTGGAGCATTGACGAGGAAAAGAATTGAACGAAATATTGAATAGGTGGAGTAGAGGCAGACAGCAGAAAATAAAAAAAAAATTAAAAAAAAAATCTATATTAAAAAGAACTATAAGAAGATACAGAAGATAATAAATAATAGAAATAGAAATAGAGATAAAAAAAGAAAAAGAAAAAAATATAAAAATGAAAAAAAAAAAAATTAAAAAATTAGAACCCTTCACAATAACGCCACCGCATCTGCCAACCCTTACCTCGTTGCACAAAGACACCAGAGCAGGCTCCCCGCGTCACTCCCAGACCCTTCCTCGCATGCGTCCATGTCCATCAACCACAGCCTGCAGTCATTGGACGCAGTCATTGGACGCAACGATGCTCTAGCCGACTTCACGTGTGGGCTGATGCTGATGCTTTGCTGCTCGGCCTCGCGCCGGCCGCATCTGCCTGCGCCGATTGCCAGCAAGAATGTATCCTCGCTCGGGTGTTAAACCATTCCATCTTGATGCTCTTCTTGTCCGCTGATACTTACTACTGACACTGCTCATTTGAAAACACGCGCGCGTGTGTCTATCCGTGATTCTCTCCCCGCCTTCAGACGAAGACCTCTGGGCGAAAAACGAAGAGAAACCAGAAAAACAAAAAGACATCAGACAAAAAAGAAGAAGAAGAAGAAGAAGAAGAAGAAGAAAAAGAAGAAAAAGAAAAGAAACACCTCTTACACCTCGTCAACCCCGTCATGGCTTCCTTCTTTCACAGATCCTCCCAAGACTGGCGCTCCTGGCTGCTCGACCAGAAACCCGCCCGCTACGCCATCATGCACATGTCCAGCGGCAGTTCCTCGTCGCGCGACTCCCTCGACCACGACGATGGCGACGGCCACGACGACAGCGAGGCCCTGATGGAGAAGAACAAGATACGCTTGCGACGTCTGCCCTCTGACCGGTGCCGCGAGCCGTGGTGGAAGAAAACCACGGTCCTGGTCGTCGGGCATCTGATGCTGTTGACCGTCTATGCTGGTATTCTGTATGCGGTCGTCCACGGCAAGGGGAGGGGAGGGCGAATGCAGGGACTGCCTGTTTGTGAGTTTGTGTTTGTCCATGTGTCTTTGTTTATTTCCCATGTTTTATATTCTTTGTACCACTTCCTTTTACACCTCTTTTCCTCGCCATTTATCTACCATTCCATGTCTTGTTTTCCTCCATGCAGAATATCCCACTAACAACATCCAAAAGCACCCGCCATTCCCGCCCTAGAGTGGGAAGAACACACATTTACTCTCGAGGATCGCATCCAGGAAAAAGGCTCCTTCTCCGGTCGGCCCAGTCCTGATCTTGACAAGGCCTGGCATGATCTTCTCAACTGTGTGTGTTTCCTTTTTTTTTTTTTTTTTTTTTTTTTTTTTTTTTCCCTTCCTCTTCTTCTTCTTGATTCCACCCCCCTCTTTTCCTCTTAGCTCACACTTTCCAGATGAAAACATCATCATCGAGCCCGAAATCATGGCCCACTACGGCCGCCTCGATATTGGCGTGCCGGTCCCCGAGGGAGGCGGCTATCTCGGCACGCTCAATGTCTATCACGAGCTGCACTGTCTTAAGCGCCTGCACCAGTACATGTATCCCGAGTATTACTTTAAGGATCTCACGCCCAAGCAGCACGAGATGAATCGGCTGCACAACGGTATGTTTGTCGAAGTCTGTACTGTTCTGTGTTGCTAGGATGAGGGTGATGTCGGTTGGAGGTTTTTCATCATGAATAATGTCTATCTTTTCCCCCATCTTTGTCCTATTTTGTTTTTCTCAATCTTTCTTCTTTATTTCTTTTCTTTTTCTTTTCTTTTTCTTTCTCCTTTGTTTTTGCCCCTCCTCTCTTCTAACACCTCCCAGAACACTGCATCGATTTCCTCCGCCAGTCGTCCATGTGCCATGGAGACATTGGCCTCATTACCTTTGAGTGGCACGACAACAGTCGCATTCCCGTCGCCAATGCCACCAAGCACCAGTGCGTCAATTGGCAGAAGCTGGATGACTGGACGCGCGCTCGCTCCGTCGACATGATGAAGCCGGGCTGGTTGGTGCATCCACTTTTTGGTGAGTCATTCTTTTCTTTCTTTCTTTCTTTTCCCAATTCATGGTACCTAAAGACCAGCAACGAATGGAACACAGCGGACGAAAATGCAGGGAAAACAGTGACGGCTAACGCATCGCAGGCGTCGCCTATCCCAACGGACAGGGCGACAAGATTGGAGCGGTGGATACCCACGGGCATCTAGGGCAGAGCCATCACCCAGGCAAATGAGTTTGTACTGTGAAATGTGCTGTGCGAGGTAGTCGGAGGGAAGAGAAGGGAGCAAAGGATTGCGGACACGAGAAGCAAAGCATCGGAGCAGACACAAGGGCGACGGGGCAGGTATACATGATAAAGCATGAAAGCATTGACACCCGTATCATGATGGCGCCGACTACGTAATACTTTGTTGCACCCGTTGTGTATCTCTTGGTGTGACTGGCTGAGGACTTGTACAGGATGGGGGGCGGGGGGGCGTGCGTGGCGCAGACAAATGCATGTAAGTGCTTGGTTGAGTGTGACTAGATAAGACGAATTATCTTGTGCGAGGAAGAAGGCGATGTAGAATAGCGTTGGAAGTATGATGGAGGAGTATGATGGAGAAGTATGGTATATGAGTATGATGAGAAGTATGATGAGAAGTATGATGAGAAGTATGATGAGAAGTATGATGAGAAGTATGATGAGAAGTATAATGACAAGTATGATGAGAAGTATAATGACAAGTATAATGAGAAGTATGATGACAAGTATGATGACAAGTATAATAGAAACGTATAACAGAAAAGCATTACAGAGGAAACGTTAGAAACCCCCATAAATCGACCGCACAAGACCCCACAGGCCAGATCAACCGGACAACCACAACGCACGAAAGAGCAACTACGACAGCAAGAAGAGACCATACTTTTCCAACGCAATATATTGCACTGCCCTACAACTACGTACAACGCCGACAAGCACACAACCTCTGTCCATCAGGGATCCAGCGGATAGACTTTTGGCCCGTTGGGCTCCGACACGCGCTTTCCGCCTGGGTACGCGGGGCCTGATCGTCGTGGTTAGTAGGGACGTCTTTTTGTGTTTCCGGTTTCGTATGTCTTTTTAATGTTTCTTCTCTTGTAATTTTTCTATTTTTTGTCTTTTATTTTCTTCTGTTTTCTTTTTTTTATTTCTGTTTTTATTTCTTTTTTCCTTTTTTAAATTTTCATCTTTTTCATCTTTAAACTGCTCCCACAAAAGCAGAGACCATCAAGTCTCGCACTCACCGTATTTTGGATGAACCAGCAGGTTCGGGCTATGAATGTCTATCCGGCGACTCTCCAGCCACTCCTCCAGCAGCTCCCAATCCAGACACTGGTGCTTCTGCATCCACGTCGGGTTGGGCAGCCGCGTGGCGTCGTTCCAGTGGTAGGTGAAGATGGCCGTGTCGGCGCGGCACATGGATGCCGAGCGCAGGATATCGATGCAGTGCTCTGGATGGCCTTAGTATACTCGATTGCTCAAAAAATGCGTGCCAAGTGATTTGCGCTCGACACCGCTAGATTGTCCTCGGGTTGGTTTTTTTCTTTATATATACAGTTTTCTGGGGCGGGAGGGGCAAAAAAAGGGGGATGCGGTTCACGAACCGGTGTGGCCACGCATCATGGCTCTTTGCGCGGGAGTCTTGTCTGCGTAGTAGTGGTCGGCAAAAACGGCCTCGCGGACGAGTTTCTGCCACGTCGGAGATTAGTTGGACGTGGAAAAAAGGGAAAAGCCGAGAGAAATAACGGAGAAATAAAGAGAGACCGTGCACGTACCAAGCAGTGCAGTTCGTGAAAGACGGCCATCATGCCCATGGAGCCGCCTCCGTGATTCAGGCGGATGGACGTCTGGTTCAAGGCGCGTAGCTCGTCGTCCATGATGCGGATATTGTGATCTGT
>AFRA01000652.1:0-20466 GCA_000223055.1 Claviceps fusiformis PRL 1980
AACTTAAAATTATTATATTATTTTTTTTATTATTAAATATAAGTTAGCTTTAATAATATTTTAAAAATAAAGCAAACTTTTTAAAAGTATTATTTTTAATATAAAATATAATAAATTATTAATTAATTATTTAATAATTTTAATTTAAAATTTTTAGTAACTTTTAAGGGTAAGGGTAAAAGATAGAGAAAAAGTACTATAGTATATAGGGTATAATAGTAAGCTTACCTAAGAGTTAGTTATGTGTGCGCGCAATTAGAGTGGAGCAACTCTCAGGTGAGCTAGTTGAACAACCCTCATGTTATCTACCCCCTCGGTCAAAGCCAGAGTCCAGACCCATTGACGCCACTTGTATGCTTCAAGTGACAAACAGACCCATTTCAACAACTACCTAGGTATCTACCTACTACAACAATTGCGCATCACTGACGAGCATTGACTCCGAATGTCATCCTGTCAGGCATTACCGTTGACGCTGGGCTCATGAATGGCCTCAAAGTCGAAGCAATCATTCGAGCGAATTCCAACCAATAGCTGCACTCTTCTTCTTCTTGCTTCTTTTCTTGGGTTGCAATTCGACCATGAGCTCGCCGTCGGCCGAGGCCGCAACCCCTTCGCCACCAGAAGTGCCTGCTATTCCCAAACAGCCTCCGCCAGAGAAGCCTAGCGATACGATTCGAAGATCATATGTTATCCTCTCCTTTTGGGTTATTGTGCTCTTTCTGGGTTTACCGATATGGTGGAGAACGACATCAATCTATCGAGCAGATCTGCCGCTGGAGAGGATGTTGCAATGGGCTAATGGCAAGGTAAAAAAAATTGCAATTGGCCTCTTGGTGCCGGGACGAGCGTGTGAATACTTTTGGGCTAATTCTACTGTGATACCTATAGGCTTGTCGTCCAACTTTTCCTCTGCAGATAGCCATTCGTG
Source organism: Claviceps fusiformis PRL 1980 (assembly GCA_000223055.1). Classification (NCBI taxonomy): domain Eukaryota; kingdom Fungi; phylum Ascomycota; class Sordariomycetes; order Hypocreales; family Clavicipitaceae; genus Claviceps; species Claviceps fusiformis. The sequence goes on from AFRA01000652.1 coordinate 932, forward strand.
CCGGTGCGGTAGCTGATCAAGAAGCTCAACATTTGATTCGCCTCACGCAACATGCCCTCGACGACCTCAATGATTTCCCGGGTCATCATTTGCGCCTCAAGCTTGATCAGGATTGGAACAGAGAATCCGCCATTGCGAAGCAGTACGATCCCGAATCGACTCTGACCATCAACCTCACTCCGGGCAATGCCAACTCGGCCTCTCTGAGTCCACGGTCGCCCATTCTCGATTTGACTTATGCCCCGCACTCGATTCCATCTCCGAATGCCGCCTCGTCCCCATTGGCCGCGTTTATTGCCAACGAACTGCAGAATATCTTTTCAGAGGAGCAGTCGATTATTTCCTATCTTCTTTCCACATCGTCCATGTCTTCTTCGTCAAGACCGCAGGGGTTGAGTGCGGATACTGCAGCAGCGCTTTCAAAGCGAACGACGAGGGCGCTTCGTTACGCACCAACTTACCACCTGAGCTTCTCCTTGTTCACAGACGGTGCGATTCCCAACACGTGGGACATTGACGCCGCCATCAGCGAGTACATGAAGCCGTTATTGGATGTGCTTAGGCCGATTCATAATTTCACAATTGACACGCAAGTCCAGCTGTATGCCACGCCTGGTGTGCAGTCTCAGACGCTCAACAAGGAGGACTTGGCTTCATTTGTCAACGCGGCCGAGTGGCCCCTTTCACCATCGATTGGTGGTGCGCCGACGGTCAACTTTATTATTTTTGTGGGAAATCAGACCATTGGTTCCCATGAGGCAGAGGTCGAGAACTCGCAGTCATGGATGATACCACAATGGGGGTCTGTCTACCTCCTGCACATGCCGTCCAGCGAACGTCACGTCCCCAGGCAGGCTCTCAAGCAACCATTGCTCATGTTTGGCGGTCATCTCCTCACACTCCTGGGCACGCCACAGACGGGATCGCTTCCCTTGCGGCTCTCCACTCTGGCTCGCATACGCACGACGGATCTGTTGCTTCGAGCTGCATCCTCTCTGGGCTCCCTGGCCCGCCTCTCACCGAGTCTTCCCTCGATTTCGATTCCACGGAGCGTCGCCGATGGGGTGTCAAGCTCGCTGCAGCATTTGGAGCAAGCTTGTGCCAACCTTGGCGGAGCAGAGGGCCTGCTGCATGCGCAGATAGCCGAGGAGGAGGCCGAGAGGGCCTTTTTTGAAAAGAGCATGGTTGGCCAACTCTATTTCCCGGATGAGCACAAGATTGCCGTATACTTGCCGCTACTTGGACCCACGGGAGTGCCGCTGGTTTTGGGGGCGATTAATGAGATTAAGAATTGGATCAAAAGACGGAAGCAGAGAGCGCAGGAAGCTAAAGAGAAGAAAAGCCAATAGACACTGTACATAGCAGATGTGAGACGTGACAATGGACGCAGAGGGGCTCCAAATTTCTCTTTTCTTTTCTTTTTTCTCTTTTTATTCACACACTCTTTTTTTTCCCTCTTTTTTCCTCTTTTTTCCTCTTTGTTTTTTTCCCTTTTCGTCTCCTCTTTTTCTTAAAGCTCGTTTTTGTGCAAATTCCGTGTCAGTTTTGTGACTTTTGTCTGTCGCAGCCTGTGTGCCAGCCCCACCCAACATGAGTTCAATCACAAGGTGGACTAGGACGACGAGCTTCATCCCAGCCAACAAGAACAGCCTTCATCATCACCAGTACAACCAGTACAACCGCGGCAGCAACCGAACCGGCCGCGCTGTGACATCTGGGGCCTCCGCATCTATCCAAGCATACCTCTCCCCCAGGTCAACATGCCACGCCGTGACAGGAAATGAAAGCAGCAGCGTTAAAGCCATGGTGCCCGAGCCAGCCCTGAGCTTCACCATCCCCAGCCTCCACGACGGAATAAGCCTGGACTGTCGCGTCTACCACCCTGCGTCGTTGGCCGCGACAGAGCTCCAAGCCGGGCCGTGGAAGAAACACGCCGCTGTTGTCGCGCACCCGTATGCCCCAATGGGTGGGTGCTATGATGATCCTGTCTTGGGGAGCATTACTGCGAGGCTGCTGGCAGCTGGGTATCTCGTGGGGACTTTTAATTTTCGGTACGTCTAAACGTTTTAGATTTTCGATGGCTTTTCTGCCCTTTCCATTCTTCTGTTCCCCCGCGACCCATGGATCATTTAGAAGCAAGAAAAAGTCCTTGCTGACCACATGGGACCCGTCCATCTAGAGGCGCTGGACACTCGGCAGGAAGAACGTCCTGGACGGCGAGACCCGAACGGGACGACTACGCGAGCATGGTTGGGTTCACGGCGCACTATGTACACTTTCTCGATCCGTTTCCCCAGTCTGTGCAGCCAGCGGACAAGGAGGACGCAGATACGGAAGCAGTGACGAGTTTGACCTCCACGGCCGAGGACACGTCAACGACGACGAAGAAGAAGAAGAAGAAGAAGAAGAAGAAGGTGTGTTCTTGTTCTTTCTCCGAGACAATGGAGCCGCCACTGCTGGTGATGGGGGGGTACTCGTATGGCGCAATGGTGACTACGCAGCTGCCGCCTGTGGACGAACTGCTCGCGCCGTTTCTGTCACCAGAGGCGAATTCCGAGGCTGCGCAGATACGCCTTCGAGCGGAGCACTTGGCGGAGCAGCAGAATCTGATGCTGGGGAGCATGCGCGCTGCGATGCTGCAGGTTCGGAACCCACGCAGTCTCACGAGGCAGCATTCCGGCGGAGTGCGCATCGGGGGCGAGGAGGGGACTCGGTCGCCCAGAAAGAGCCATGATGGCAGCCATTGCCATGGCCGGGGACGTATTTCCTTGGATTCCGAGGACAGGACCGGAAGAGGAATGCACGACTTGATGGGCAAGGGGAAATGTCAACACTCGTCGCATCATTGCAACTGGGCTTTGAGACGGTCGCGGTCAGTCAGTAGTAGTGCGGAGCTTCGCGATGGGAAGCCATGCTGGAAGCAATCGGCATCCGAAGCAACAAGAACAACGGCGGCGGCAGAAGCAGCCGCAGCAGCAGCAGCAGCAGCAGCATCAGGAGCATCCCCAGAGAAGCATCCCAAGGACGAACAGCAGCCACAACCAGAAAGACTTCCCGCCGTCCCCCATTTCGTACCCCCCCGCCCGGCATATATTCTCATATCCCCTTTACAGGGACTAGTCTCCCAACTGGCCACCATGTCTCTCCTGTTCCCGCGCAATCACGGACGCGACGACCAAGCCGAAAAGAAGCTGGTGGAGAACCCGACGATGGCTGTCTTTGGGGACAATGATGTGTTCGTGCCGGTCAGTAAGCTGCGTGCGTGGACGACGAAGCTTTCGCGGACGAGCCGGTCGAGATTCACGGCGTGGGAAGTGCCCCGGGCGGGACATTTCTGGACAGAAGAGGGTGTTTTGCGGGATATGAATGAGAGGGTTGGTGTGTTTGCGGGGAGTCTTGTATGAGCTGGATGGGTTTTTCGATTCTACGGTTATGTGTATACATGTATTCATTCATACATTCATACATACACAGATACGGTGACAAGATAATATTTCTTGATCGAATCGAGGGTACCAAGAGTTCATCTAACAAATGTGTTGTTGACATTGTAAAGAAATGCAAACACATCAATGTGATCAAGTCGTATAGCAGGGATATTATATGAACGGCTAACATATTTGTATCTTTTGCCCCTTCCTCGTTTGGTTTTTAGCTTATTGACCGGGCTAGCTGGACGTTTGATAGCGATACCTTTGCTGGGTGAAAATGAATCGTCAGGTCACTATACGTATGCGTTTGGTTTTTTTTTTTTTTTTTTTTTTGTTACGAGACAAGCTCTCTATTTCGACATCCATCGAATGGTGCATGGGGTGTTGGGCATGGTTAGATGACATCTAGGTGGTGATGGGAAACCGTGTGCGGCGCAGTGCGCAGGATTCACTACCTACTCACGAGAATGAAGATTGCTTGGTGGATATGGGATCATTGTGATGGAACGACAGGTGGGAGCTTCTCTTCTCTTCTCTTCTCTTCTCTTCTCTTCTCTTCTGAAGACTTTCTACTTCTATTGACAACCTTTGGTTGCTATTTTCGCATACCTATTGCATATGCATGTACGCATATCGTACATGTACATATACGTATGCATGTGTGTGCCTATATTCTCATCTCCCATTGCCGAGTGAAAGCTACCTGTACGGATTGGCATGTGCCGATATTCCTATCCGATCCTTGTCCTTTTGCCACACAAGTATTGTGCAGTCATCTGAGCCACGCAGCAGGGTGAAAATGACCAGACCTGGTGCAAATTTGAACGAAAAAAAAAGAAGCAGAAAAGAAATCGAGACACGCAGAGATTGAGACACACAGAGAGCGAGAGAGCGAGAGCGAGAGAGCGAGAGCGAGAGAGCGAGAGCGAGAGAGCGAGAGCGAGAAAGCCAGAGACAGAGACAGAGACAGAGACAGAGACGGAATGTCGTCCGATGTCGCAGGATCACGTTGATTTCGAACATCCCTTGCAGGGCCCCGCTCGGGCCGGTGCGCCCACGGTGACTTTGACTTGATCCGGCTCAACACGGCAAGAATGAGTGATTTGTGTAAAAATAGTGTCGGGCGGACCATTTTGATGCGTTGCGCAACGCGGAAAGGGTGGAGAGATGGGCTTGGAAGACGAAGAGGGGAGAAAAACTGAATGTGCAGTCTGGACACTCGGTGTGCACTGTGTAACTGTGTAACAGATGTGTTTGGTAGGAGTGGGAGAGCAGCCGCTCTGCGTGGGTTATGTTCTGTGTCGTGTGAGATGTTAATTTTTTTTTTTTTTCTATTTCTTTTATACTATTTGCCTTTTCTTCATCTCTTCTTATCTCGTCTTTTTACCCGTCTAAAACAGCCTTCTTCAATTTGTCACAGTGTAGCGAGGAGTGCATTTCGAAGGCTCGAGGGACAAGTTTAGACCTCACATTCGACGGGCTCCCGTGACGTGTGACAACAGCTCCTGAATCCGAGGCTGAGAGATGAAGAGATGGATTCGTTCCCTTTTCTTTTTGCCGGCAAGGAGGGGTAAAGGCCGGGAGGGGTTGATTCGAGGTTGTGTTACCCGTGTCAGCCTGTCAGGACTCGGTTGCATCCATGATGATGCAATACGGTAGGACGCGGGTAGTTGTACGGACTCACGGATGCAATGATTTGACGCCACGGAAACAGCGTGGCACATGGCTGGCCGCTGGAACGTTGTGTAAAGGACGAAAAGAACGGCCCATTGCCTGCCAAACCTGTGACGTGAGGAGGAGAAGGAGGATGAGCACTGAGCAAGTCTGCCGGAGATGCGAGAGAATCGAGATGGAAAGACCGTGGACATTCTCAGCAGAGCACCACACAATTCAATTGATGCATCCTCATCAAGGTTGTCAATTTCGAAAGGCTGCCGCCACTGCCACTGCCACTGCCACTTAGCACCCCGCAATGTCACCAATGACCATCAATGTCACTCCGCGTCGCGCGGAACCCGATTCTCCAACAGCTGGCGCCGGCGCGATAAGGTTTTCCGGTTTTTTTTTTTTTTTTTTTGGGTGTCCCCTTCCCTTCTCGAGTTTTTGGGACGCCAAGCCGGTCGACGTGCATTTCGATGGGTGACGCTGGCCCCTCATTTATTTTCGACATTGTCAAATGCAATCGTCGCTTGGCCATGCAGTCGCAACGCCCTCACACATTCATACGTGATACATGGGACGCGGGGGCCGGGAGTCGATCGTCGTGTCATCGGGAGCTCCCCAGACTCTTCCTCTGCCAGGTATGTTGCGGGTTTCGTAATACAACAGCCCTCGGTGATTGTGTCTCTCAACCATTTGCCGCCCATCTCTCTCCGGCTTGTCCAAAGTCCAAGTCTCTTCTTTTGACCTACTTCTGCCTACCTCTCGCTTACCTACTCAATTACCTACTTACTCAATTACATACTCGTTACTTACTACCGAGCCAGGTGCCCAAAAAACGTCGACTCTCTTCATCGACTCTTTTTGTATAATCCATCCATCATTGCTCTGTTCGCCGCCGGTTCACCATGGCTCAGAACGTCCAGCTCAAGGCCCCCAACGGCGCCGAATTTAGCCTTCCCACCGGACTCTTCATCAACAACGAGTTTGTCAAATCGACCTCGTCTCGGAAAATCACCAGCATCAGCCCAAGGTATGCATTTTTTATTTCATGCGAATCGGGACACCGAGTCCCTGAATGAAATGCGTCTTTTGCTAACACGCTTCCTCCCCAAAGCACCGGCGAGGAAATCTGCTCCGTCGAAGCAGCATCCTCTGCGGACATTGACCGCGCCGTCTCTGCCGCCCGCGCAGCCTTCAAACACCCCTCATGGCGAGACATGTCGGGCGGCGCTCGTGGCGCCCTCATGCACAGGCTCGCCGACTTGATTGAGCAACATCAGCACGTCCTTGCCACCATTGAGACCTGGGACAATGGCAAGCCATATCGAGTCTCTTTCGATGAGGATCTGGGAGAGGTGATTGCCTGTCTCCGCTACTACGCCGGCTGGGCCGACAAGATCCATGGCCAGACCATCCCGACCTCAACTGCCAAGCTCGCATACACCCTCAGGCATCCCGTTGGCGTGTGTGCCCAGATCATCCCCTGGAATTATCCACTCGCCATGGCCGCCTGGAAGCTGGGTCCCGCCCTCGCTACCGGGAATACCGTCATCTTGAAGCCCGCCGAGCTGACGCCACTGTCCATCCTATACGTAGCTGACCTGGCTCGCCAGGCTGGTTTCCCCCCCGGTGTGCTTAACATTGTCAATGGCTACGGCCGCGAGGCCGGCACTGCCCTGGCTTCTCACCCGGGAGTCAACAAGATTGCCTTTACCGGCTCTACGCACACTGGCCGTGAGATCATGAAGACGGCCGCCATCAACATGAAGAACGTCACGCTGGAAACGGGTGGCAAGTCACCGTTGCTGGTCTTCAGCGATGCCGACATCCAACAGGCCGCCAAATGGGCCTACGTCGGCATCATGAGCAACCAGGGGCAAGTGTGCACCGCCACCTCCCGCCTCCTGGTGGAAAAGCCCATCGTGGACGAGTTCATCCAGGCCTTTCTCGACGTGATCAAGTCGGCCGTCAAGATTGGCGACCCCTTTGCCGAGGAGACGACGCACGGTCCCCAGATCTCACAAGAACAGTACGACAAAATCATGGGCTACGTCGAATCTGCCAAGAGTCAGGGCGCCAAGCTCGAGGCGGGCGGTTCGTCTGCCCATACGACGGCAGATCAAGGAAAGGGTTACTTCGTTCAGCCCACCGTCTTCTCCAACGTCACCAAGGACATGGATGTCTTCCGAGAGGAAATCTTTGGTCCTTTTGTGACCATTACCCCGTTTGAGACGGAGACCGACGCCTTGGAGCTGGCCAATGACTCCATTTATGGCCTCGGCGCCGCCGTCTTTAGCCAGAGCATTGAACGCGCCCACAGGGTGGCTGCTGCCCTGGAGGCCGGCATGGTCTGGATCAACTCATCCAATGACTGGGAAATTCAGGTTGCCTTTGGAGGGTTAAAGCAGAGCGGCATCGGTCGCGAGTTGGGAGAGGCTGGCCTGGCTGCTTATACGGAGACCAAGGCCGTGCATGTGAATTTGGGTTCCAAACTGTAAAGGGGTCTTTTTTTTTTTTCCTTTTTTTTCTTCTTCTTCTTTTTTCTTTTGTTTTTTCCCGTCACCAAGGTCATGTTTTGCTCGTTGGGAAAAAACGTTTTGGGGAGATTGTACATCATTTACTAATACTCATGACTCTATGCCACTATATATTGAAGAAAGAAGAAAAAGAACAAGAAAGAAAAAAGAGCCCATGAGGGATGAATGAAGATGAAATTGTCAATCACATTGGTGCATTGCATCACAAATATGTGAAAACAAGGGTATCCATCCAGATGTAGAACCGTGATTTTTGCACGACGCGGCTGGGATGGAGGTCTAGCACGTGATTTTGCTCGTTGTATTCGTCCGTATATCACGGGGACCAAGAGACCAGGAGGCCAAGATGCCAAGACGCCAAGAGGCACTCCATGTTGAACTATCTATACAGATCGATATTTATACCTATATATATATGTGTGTGTGTGTGTGTGTGTGTATGTGTGTATACCTATAAACGGGTGGTGAGTGTATACCTAGTATGCATATTATATACCAGTACATGTACATGTCCGCATGCATGCCTACAACTCATAGATACCCTAGATTCTCCCCCGGACACGACTGCCCTGTCCCTGGAGCGTGCTCGAATCGTCGTCGTCGTCCTGGTATGCCTGTCCCTTGCCCTTTCCATGTTGAGCACGGCGGGTGGCATCGTGGTCGTCCTGGCTGGACCTCCAGTTCTGGGCGTCCAGAACGGTTTCCTCCAGTCCGCTGGTCTGCAGAAACGTCTGGTGTCCCTGGATGAGCCAGAATCCTACAGCAACAACGAGCATGACGCCAAAGACGGCAATGGCAAAGTTCATGTCGCCTGGGGCGGGGTTGGGGGCGCTTGGAAAGAAAAAAAAGACGGTCGTGATGGAGCAGTAGATGATGGAGATCCAATTCACCACGGGTCCGAGTCTGCCGAGTCTGAACTCGCCCCCGCTGGGCAGTTTGTCACGGCCCACCACCATGAGGACTCCTATGGGCATCGCGTAGGAAATGGTGAGGGCAATGGTGCTCACGCTGAGAATGGCTTGCAGCACAGTATTGGCGAACAGGTAGAGGAGGCCGAGGAGGCTGACGATGAAGCACTGCAACCAGAGCGCACGCCCCGGCACCTTCCATGCTTGGTCCACTTTCGAGAACCAAACACCAAAGGGGAACCCACCATCGCGAGCAAAACTCCACGTCAGTCTGGAAGACGACGTGAGGATGCTACAGCCCTGCCCGACGCCGTTGAATATGAAGAGCCCGACCATGACGGCCCCGCCGACCAGGCCAACGGTAGACACGAGAAGTTGGATAAACGGGTTGCCCGAGTCTGGCTGCAGGACACTGTCAATGTTTTGGATGCAAAACAGACAGACGACCATGAAAAGAAATCCCGAAACGGCGCCAATGACAACGGCAAGATACATTGTTCGAGGAGCATTGCGTCTTGGCGCGGGAATCTCCTCCACCATGTGAATGACGGAATCAAAGGCCGTCAGACCGTAGGCGCTCTGTACAAGGCCGAGAAACCAGACCACGCCGTCACTCCACCCTGTTCGGTTGATCCATTGTCCGAATACAAAGGACGGGGGTTGGAACTTCAGGTTGCTGCTCGTTCCGACGCTAATGAGGAGCGCCAGCGAGAAGGCGACAAAGAGGCCGGCAAAGGCAATGCCGACAAAGTTGTTGAACATGGGGAGAATCCAGTCCTTTCGACACGCACCGTAGTTGATGAGCGTGAAGAAAACCGTGATGCTGACGTAGACGACAAACTGCAGCCATCCCTGACTCGCACCCTCCCAGGCCGGATCAAACATCGACTTCATGGCCAGGAGAAACTGCGTCATGAAGGCGATTTGCGACGCCGTCAACGCCCACCATCCAAAGGTGTTGATCCATGCACACAGATACGACATGAAGCGGCCGGTCGGTGTGTGCCAGAGGTGAGAGATCCAGCAAGCTTGACCCAGAGCCGTGGGCATACTGCTGACAAGTTCACCCAGAGAAATGGCAACACAAGTGTTGCATGCCGTGACAAGCAAAAGACCCCAGAGGATACCAACGGGGCCTCCATTGGCCAGCCCAGTGGCCAAGTCCTGAGCCATGGTAGACCATGTTCCTAGTACGCAAAAGGCGAGAGCAAGCATGCTCCAGAGGCTGAATTTGCGTGAAAGGGTCTGGACACGGCCCAAGGATGCGAGATCTTGTGCATCACGGGCGGCTTGATCGTCCGGGTCGGCGGCGGCGGCGGCGGCTTTTTGATACACCGGGTTTGCTTGATCCATATTGATTCTCTACGCAAGAGCTGCTATCATTTTTCTGAGCAGGTCGGATCCTGGGACGTGTCTTTTTTTCTCGAGAGTGACCAGACCGGACCGGACCGGACCAGACCGGACCAAATATGCAGGCGTATTGAGTGTGTGAACTTGGAAGAAGAAAGACAACACTAGGCCTGGGCAGAGGCAGTTATTTCACACAAAAGTTGCATTTGTAGGAGCGACGTCGAAAATTACGGATAATCTGGCTGGGTTGGCCGGGCTGGCCGGGCTGAAGGGGGGTTTGTGTTACTCAAAAGATATGAGCGAATGAGACTCCGTCTGATATCGGGCTGAAGGAGACGGTAGTAGCAGCAGTGGTGGATTTGGCCTCGGTCACAATCTTGTAGCATGCAACTTTAGATAAGCGAGATCCAAGTTGGCCACAAAGGAGGCGCATTCCCAGGCCCGATCCCAGTCCTCCAGTCTCCGGGTCTGGCGATAATGTTCATTCACGAGTGGTTGCCGTGAATTGTGATAGCTGCCGAGGAGTGAGTGGGCAACTGAGCAATCACCCGTGGTTGGCCGTGTTTCCGTCAGCCGTGTTGCCGCGAAGGCGCTTTCCTTTGTCACCGGGTTTGAATTTCGGCTTTTGGTGCGTGTGTGGTTGTAACTTGTGGGTGGTGTGAGTGACGGACGGTTGTGGATCGTCGTGGGGACACTTGGGGGGGGGAGGAGTCGAAATCCGGGGTGTTATCTCAGGCACAAGCCCATGATTTAGAAATGGTGAGAAAGTAGAAATGCGCGCACCACCGCAGAGGTTGAAACAGAGCCTGGTGGAGGCATTTAAAAGACAAACTGCGTGGTTCAAATCTGCAAAACTTGCAGTTTTTCATTGGGGTCCAGCCTCCTTCCTTCCAAGACCTCGAGCACATATCCCCCGCCCACACGCCCACAAGTCCGAAAAAAAAAAGGAAGGAAAAAAAACGGAAGGCGCGTCCGGCTTGCAGATGCTGATGAAGCGGGGCAAGAGTCAGATCGTCTCTACAAGATTGCATACGACGCCACGCCCGAGTTTTACGGACGAGGATGAGATGTGAGACTAGATGAGACGACAAGACGACAAGACGACAAGACAACATTACGATAAGACGACGAGAAGCCAATCTCTCTGCAGCCAAAGTCACGGTTGGTGATGCGTTGCATGATTTAATCAGGCTCCAAGCGAATACACGGAACCTCAAGTACCGACCTGCCTACCTGTAAGCACTTGTTCAAAGTAGCTCAGCATGTACATACAATACATAAATAGGTACGTATGGATACTCATTTTTTGCATGCATATGGTTGGTGTCGTTGGCGCCTACAGGCACTTCAAGTACCCAGGTTGACAAGTCCTCAGGTTTTTCCAAACTTGCGCATCGGCCGAGTGCAACTGGTTCACCACCTTGTGTATTGGCTGGTTTGTTGTAAAAGAAGAGAAAGAGAAAAAGGAAAGGAACTGTTGTCTCAGAGATTTTAACAAGCCCAGCAGACAGACGGCCGTATAAGAGGTTTTTTTTTTTTTTTCGGTCCCGCAATGCACACAGGCCGGCAGTTGCACCATCAACAGTCTGGTGGATGTTATCTCAACAAACGCTCCATTCCAGTCATCCATGATGAAACGCGGTTCAAATGCAGAGTGTTGCGTCAGGCGCCCGACAACGTCGCTAATCACGTTACTCCCGCCAACTCCCGTCACTTCCCCGCCTTGTCCCACTGCCGCCAGTTGGCCCAGTGTCCCAGTGGCCCAGTGGCCACTCCCCGCGGACGCCCGAAGACCGCGGATCACGCATCGCCTCGGACTCCGTGGCGTGTGGCGTTTCCCCAGATTGCAAATCCGCCTTGGCTTGCGGGCTTCAGGAATCAGCACTCTGTTCCATCTCGAATGGATCCTCGTCTATCATCCATCACTGGACGGGTCCTTGCGAAAACCCCCTTGGCGGACGAGTCAGCAGATGATCGGTCACGAAACCTGCGATGAACAAATCCAGAGGCAGAGAGGCGGCGGAACAGGAGGAGACAGACCAGAGGCAAAGAGTATCGAATCTATCAATGGGAGTGGGGAGACTCCAGGTACCATGGCTACGATACCACGTTCGGCATAGTCAAGGAATCAAGAGTCCTTCAAGGGCAAGTGTCGGCCCGCGCCATTTCAGAATTCACCCGGTTGCTGTTGGGTCACAATGCCCCAAAACTTATTTGGACATGCAATAGCCAAGGATCTTATCTTGACCGGTGGCACTCAATGCACTGGCTCATCTGGATGAGAAGCCAACGGGTCATCATTCGAGTCTGCCTTTTCATGTTGTGCAGTTCTGTTGTGCAGTCCTGTTGTGCAGTTCTGTGTTGTGCATTGTGCGTTGCTCTGCGCATGTCTCTCTTTTATCTCTCTTTTTGCATTGATTTCCTCTGCGGTGAGATGCCAAGAGATGCAAGAGATGCAACGAGATACGTAACCAGATGAATCGAAATGCAAACAGATGCGGACCGAGGTCCGATGCCCGCAAAAGCGCACAGGAGCGGTCCCTCGGGGACGGAGCATGTTGGCTCCTTGAGACTCGGATCTGATTGATGATTGATCATCATCATGGATCATGGCGCGCCGTCTCAATCCATAATCCCACCAAAAAAGTCGCGACGAGCTGCGGGTGGCTTGAACGGAATCGGTGGACGGTTGCCGCGGCTCGCGGTACACGCCCCAAATTGATTTCATTCATGCACCATATGCACGTCTTCCTTGTTTCTTTTTTTATCTCTTCACAGCTTGGAACATCGTCGGGTTCGGTGTATAAATTCTTGCGCCCCGGATGTAGACATGGCCGGAATCTAGGTTGACAAAACAAACGCAACCAACTCGTCCCAGACTTTGGAACAACCACCAGCCACCAAACAGACAGCAGAAAGAACCAGGACTACTCGCTTGTAGCCTTTACAACCGAGACCAATCATCTCAAACTCTGTCGCACACCATGGCTGCTCCCGCTATGCATCAGGAGCTCGACACCACCTCAATACCAGGCTATGTCATCTTTCCGGATCAGAATGACATAACGCCGCAGGCTGGGGCTGCGCTTCGTTCCCAAGTCCACCCTCTTGGTGAGTCCCACGTCCAATCAGTCTTATTGTCGAGCCTGTCGTTGAGTAGAACCGCCGCTTCTGACCGATTGCTTTTTTTTATACTGTTTTATTCTGGTTGTTTTTTTTTTGGTTTTATTTTATTTCTTTCCGATTTCTTATTTGCTTTCTCCAAGTATGCATTAGATCAACTCTCGGTGCAAGAAATCTCCACAGCTGCAAAGCTGACTCGAGACTTTGCAAGGCCAAAACAGTTCAAATTCAACTGCATCACTCTCCGTGAGCCCAAGAAGAACGAGTATGCCGCTTTCCGAGCAAAAAAGGGCCCCCGCCCCGACAGGCGTGCCTTTGCCATCATCCTCGAGCAAGGGACTCCCAACGTCGTCGAGGTGATTGTCAACTTGACAAAATCCAAGGTGGAGGACTGGAAGCCCGTGAGCGAGGTCGCCCCGACCCTCACTCTCGAGGATCTGGATGTCCTGGAGCGCATTTCTCGTGCCGACCCCCGTGTCATTCAAGTCTGTGCCGAAATCGGCATCACCGACATGTCCAAGGTCTACATGGATGCCTGGGCCATTGGTGTTGACCACCGCTGGGGTTTCGAGCGTCGTCTCCAACAAGGTCTGCCCTACTACCGAGCGTCCGAGTTTGACAACCAGTACGCCCACCCCTTGGACTTCACCGTGATCGCCGACACCGAGACGGAAGAGATTCTCTCGGTCGACGTTCGCCGAGTCAACGGCGAGCGCACCACTGTCCCGCTGGAACAGCACAACTATCTGCCGCAGTTCATTGAGGATGGCTATCAGCCGCACAAGCTCAAGCCCATCGACATTACGCAGCCCGAGGGGGTGTCCTTCCAGATGAGAGGAAACGAGATTCAGTGGGCCAACTACAGGATGCACATCGGCTTCAACTATCGCGAGGGAATCGTTCTCTCCGACGTCCGGATCCACGACCCCTATGAGAACCGCGAGCGCACTCTGTTCAACCGCATCAGCGTGGTGGAAATGGTGGTTCCGTACGGGAACCCGGATCCGCCGCACCACAAGAAGCACGCCTTTGATGTTGGCGAGTACGGCTCCGGGCTCATGACCAACTCGTTGAAGCTCGGATGCGATTGCAAGGGTGCCATTCACTATCTCGACGGCGTCGTCTCCACCTCCAAGGGCCAACCCGCCATCATCCCCAACGCCGTCTGCATTCACGAGGAAGACAACGGCCTGCTGTACAAGCACACCGACTTCCGAGACGGCAACGCCATTTCGGCCCGTGACCGCAAGCTCATCATCTCGCAAATCATCACGGCGGCCAACTACGAGTACGGCTTCTACCACATCTTTACGCTCGACGGCACCTACAAGCTCGAGATGAAGCTCACCGGCATGCTCAACACCTACTGCTTACATCCCAGCGAGACGGCCGCTCCCTATGGCACCGAGGTCGCCGCCGGCATCAGCGCCCACAACCACCAGCACATCTTCTCGCTCCGGGTCGACCCGGAGGTGGACGGGCCAAACAACTCGGTCCTACAGAGCGACGCCGTCCCGTCCGAGGCCGCCGCGGGCTCCGCCGAAAACCCCTTCGGAAATGGCTTCTACTGCAAGAAGACGCTCCTGAAAACGGCCAAGCAGGGTGCCGTGGACTACTGCCACGAGACGCAGCGGGCCTGGGACATTATCAACCCCAGCAAGATCAACCCGTCGTGCAAGAAGCCCATTGGCTACAAAATCATCAACAACAACTGCCCCCCCTTGCTGGCCAAGCCCGGCAGCGTGGTCCATCAGCGCGCGGCCTTTGCCCGCAAGAGCCTATGGGTTGTCCCGTACCGGGACTACGAGTTGTTCCCCGCGGGCGACTACGTCTGCCAGTCCAGCGGCCAGGAGAACCACCCCTACAACAGCACCGTCCTCGACTGGTCCAACCGGGACGAGTCCATCGAGAACACGGACATTGTGTGCTACCTGCAGTTTGGCCTCACCCACTTTCCCCGCTGCGAAGACTTTCCCATCATGCCGGCCGAGCCCGTCAGCGTCGTGATGCGTGCGAGCAATTTCTTCCAAAAGAACCCTGCGTTGTGGGTTCCGCCGTCCCAGGTGCAGAGTGATGCCTCGTCCAGGAATGCGTTTATGCCGTCGGGGTGCTGCAGCGGTAGTAAAGGGAAGTCGGCACGATTGTAGGGCAAGTTTCGCACAATGGCAATTCAAGACGGTAGCAATAAGGAGCATATTGGCCATGTAGCACATGTCATTGCGTAGCGGTGTTTGATTCAGTAGTTTTCTTTTAAAAAAATTATTATTATTATTTATGACAAATATAAAGTCGAGCTGTGTCAACGGACTCGTCAAAATTGGACGTTCAACACCTGTTTGTGGAATGCATGCAGTACATTGTTATGTCTACGTGTCGTATACGTGAAATGAGCGCCACCTGTCTTGGTCAGGACGAGGGGAGGAAATGGGCTTATAAAAGAACAACCGAAAATAAATAAAAAGTAAATAAAGATAGATAAAAGTAAAAAAATAAAATAAAAATACAATCCAAATCCAGTGGACCCCGCCCACTGCGGTTCCTGCCGCCGAGCTGAAAACACACCCGAGACCCACTTTCCTAATGGAGTAATTATCGAGCGAGAGTCGTGAGGCCGCGCGGTTGACTGTCGCACATCACGTATCAGACGTATCAGACGACGAAGATGTAAGCAAATGGGAAAAAAAAGGTTTGGTTCATTTGTTTTAGGAAGTATTCTCGCGTCATGTCATTTGTGTATGCATGTCAGATTCTTCCGAGTCTCGAGTCTCGAGTCTCGAGTCCCCACGCGTCATGATTTGGACAGCAACGTGCAAGACTTGTATATAAGGGCTGGGGTTTCCCGTGCGTCCCATCTTCCAGGTAATCTTGTTGCACATGTTCTGGATTCATACTAGGTATTTCTGTGGATGTCTGAATCGGAGAATTTGTCAAGACGTTGTATTACATTCAAGTATCAAGACTTGTATTACATTTCAACTACATCTTTGCAATACACACGCACGCACGCACGCACGCACACATATATACAAACGAAATGAAACTCCTACTCCCAGCGCCACTACTTATGCTTGCCCTCCCCGCCCTCGCAACCATCCTCGTGCCCCCCCCCCGCGGACCCTACGACGTGGCCGTCAAGGTCCTGCCCCTCACGGATACAAGTCGTCCGCGGGATCCCTATCTTCTGCCACCACATAGTGGCGGCGGCGGCGGCTCATCTCCCCAGGGCCGCCAGCTCCTCTTGTCGGTATTCCTGCCCGTCGGGGCTCCTCATGGAGATGCTCCGTGTCCGCGCATCACCATTCCGTACATGACGCCTCGCGTCGCGGCCGACTATGGGAGACAGGCCGCCGAGGCGGGTCTGCCGGCAGACTTGTATGCGCGGTTCGAGGTGCAGGTCTGCGACACGGCAAAGCTGCCGCGGAGTAGCAACTGCAAGGGCCATACTGACAAGACATTCCCCGTCGTGCTCTTCACGCCCGGGCTGCAAGAGTCGCGGCTGCTGTACGGCGCGGGCGCGCAATCTCTCGCCAGCGAGGGCTACGTGGTCGTCACGGTGGACCACGTCCTGGAGGCGAGCTTGGTCGAGTTCCCGGACGGGACGGTCGTGCCGGGCCGGGACAATCTACTATCAGTGCCCATTGGTGGCGGCGACGAGGCGGCGGCGGCGGCGGCTGCTGCTGCGATGAAAACTGTGCTCGTCGACGTGCGGACAGCGGACCTGTCCTTTGTGATTGATCAACTCCGCAATGATAGTCTGACGGAGAAGCTGCTCGGGGGGCCGTTGCTCTCGCGGTCGCTTGACCTGGGCAAAATGGTCGTCTATGGACACTCGCTGGGCGGAGCGGCCGCGGCGAACCTGGTTCGCGCGGACGGGAGAGTGCGCGGCGGGATCGACCTCGACGGACAGGTCGTTGATCCGGTACGACGGCTCGGGCTTGACAGGCCGTTTTTGCTGGCAGGACGGTATAACCACAGCGGAGAGGATGGGACGTGGGACGACGTCTGGCCGCATCTCAGGGGGCCGCGTGCGGAAATGGCGATTCGTGGGACGGCGCACGCGTCCTTTACGGATCGACCGCTGCTTGTGAGTGCGCTGCGTCTTCCGGAGCAGGCGTTGAAGGGCCTGGAGAGTTTGATAGGATCTGTCGAGGGGAGGCGCTTGGAGACTATCGTCAACGATGTGCTCGTCGGGTTCTGGGACTATTCGCTGCATCACAAGGACGAGGGGATCAGGTCGTTGACTGAGAAATATGCTCGTCAGGTCTTGATTCCACGGAGCAATTTGTAGACAATTGTAGCCTCATGTTTCAGCCAAAAAAAGAAGAGAAAGGAAAAGAAAAGGAAAGGAAAGAAGATTTGGTTTTTATCATAGTCTAAGAAACATATTCCATCTTTCAGTACTTCGTAAAACTACATCAGCTGAATCCCCATGCAGTTGGCATAGTATGTGACGGTGGCGCTCCAGTCGGAAAACATGCCCGCAACACCAACCTGTCTGGCCAGCACATCCACGTACTCGTACATGTCTCCATCGCTGGAAACAATCTTCTGGATGCTCCTGTAGTAATAGTCGCCCTTTTCATGCACCAGTGCCAGAGGTCCTGATCGCTCGAGGCTCCAGGTGATGAGGCGCAGCCCCAGCTCGTTGGCCTTGTTTGCATACGCACTCGGCACCATGGTGTCGTTGGCGCCGACCTGCACCAGGTAGTGCATCGGGGGTGCCATTGTCTTGATGCCCTCGCTGGCGTAGAGCGTCAGGTTGTTGACGGCCTCGGTCATCTGACCATCGTCGGCCGAGTCATCGAGGAGGATGGCGTTCTTGCCAAAGGCGGGTTCGTTTTTGAGCCAATATCGAACCGACTGTGCCTCGAAACTCTGCGCCATGACGCGGGAAGCGGGCACGCCGGCCTCTTTGTAGGCATCAATCATCTGCTGCGCAAACATGTCGTGGGTATAGTCGCCGGCAAACGGCATGGGCACCTCGGGAGCCTTCAGCTCCGGGGTGTGGTGCAGGCCCAGCCCCTCGACCATGGCAATATGGCCCTTGAGGTCCACGAGCGTGCCGCAAGTGGCATACAAGTCGGTGCGCCAGTCGGGGATGCCGCCGAGGAAGTCCTTGGGAGTGGTTGCCGTGGCGTTGGATGCGTCCATCTTGGCGCAAAGCGACTTGTACTCGGCCAGCGTGATGTCGCTGGTGCAGCACTTGGCCGAGGCGGGCTTTTTGCCGTCCGCGCTGGCGGGAGCAAATGGCTTGGTGCATTTTGCATTGAGAGCTGGGATGGTGACGATGTTGGTGGTGGTGTGCAAGTCGCACTGGCTGTGGCGGCAGACGAGTTGACGATCCTTGGTGAAGGTGACATCGCATTCCAAGACTCCCGCGCCCATCCGAGCCCCCGCCATGCTGGACTCCTTTGAATGCTCGGGAAACTGCAGGCACGCTCCTCCGCGGTGACCAATCGAAAACGTCGACGGTCTCATGTTCATCTCCTGGCACGAGTTGAGCTTGGCCTTGAGCGGGCCGTCCGTCATGTTGTTGACAAGGTAGTACGGTCTCGGGCCCAATTCAATACGCTTCATCATCGGCTTGGGATGAGGCGGGTGCGGCGAGCCGGCGACATGGCTGACGACGGCAGCAAAGGCAAGCAGGATCGACGATACGGAGATATGACACATTGTGTGTGTGTGTGTGCGTGTGTGTGTGTTTTCCGTCCTGGACAGACCTGGACAGAAAACTCAGCCTGGTGCAACTCCTCGACCTTTTATCGTGGCCCCCGTCTCCAACAGGACGTACGTCGACATGCCACACCACAACACGTGAGACCAGGACCAGACATACCAGCTAGTGGACGGTGGACACACCTGACATCAAGGATACTCGATGAAAACACTACCGGCTCGAGGCTCCGCAACCATGGAAAAGTCCCTGCAACCGGAAGCCGCTTCCCGTGGAGCTTCCACGCGTACGTATTGCACCGTAGTACGTACCATGGGCTGCGAAGAACTAGGGTCCAGAGAGAGCACCACCAGACTGTATCTTCGGCCCATAATTATGTCTCTTATCCTCGGAGGTCGAAAGAGAAGCCGTCCTGGCACCCCCGTGACGAGAGAGTGGTTGACCGAAGAGTATGTGTATCGACCTCTTGTTAGCCTCCATTCATCTGCATCCAGTCCAGCCATCCGTCTTTGCGTTCTTCTCGTTGTGGCTTGTCGCTTGGAAGATACAAACGATGCTTGCTCGGTGGTGGGAGACGTAGAATTGAATGGTTCTTTTTTCGTTTTCTTTCTGTTTTCGTTTTTTTTTTTTTCTTGCTTTTTCTGTCCTTCCTTTTTGTCGATGCGCGTGGGACGGCAAGACAGTCTGATTCGTCGGGACCCATCCAACGTGCCTTGCACCTTCTTGTAGAAACTGATTGCTTCTTTTTTTTTTTTTTTTTTTTTTTCTTTCTTTTTTCTTTTTCTTTTACTTTTTTTTTTAACTTTTTTTTTTTACTTTTTTTTTTCCAATTCTAGTCTAGTCTTCTATT
>AFRA01000653.1:0-20435 GCA_000223055.1 Claviceps fusiformis PRL 1980
GTATGTCCATGCATATTTATGCTCATCTGCGCCTTCTCTTCCCCATGAGTGTGCTTGTATGTACACACTTGCATAAGTATGCAGCCATGTACATATACGGCTCAAGATATGCACGAACCCTAAAACCCGGCTCAACAAGAGGCATCGCACCAGTTCATGAAGAAATCAACATGAATTTTCAAATCAAAGCCTGCTTGCTCTTTTGCATCCATAACGCCAACCGTCACACTTATAACACCTTTACCAACGGCTCTAGTGCCCAAATAGGCCTTTCCCCCATATATATCACCGTTCCTTGACCTCTCAGACAGGCACTTGATCCTCGAACCATCGAGTAAGCCGTCTCTTTGCAGAATCCTGTCAGCATTCAAGAGCCATGCTCCTCCATCCCCACCACGAGCTATATTTGCGCTTCCTGATGCTATATAGCGTCCATGTCCATGCAGAACGTCTCCGTCCCTGTTTTGTCCAAAAACACCTGATGTCTGGGATATTTGTTTATTGGCATGGCTGGGAGAAGAGAGAAATTGGCGGCCGCCCCTGTTTTGTGCTGAACACGCCCTCATCTACGCCCGTGTACATGTGTACATATGCACAATGTATGTGCTCTGACTCCGTGACATAGCATCTATCTGAGCATCGCCAAGAGATATGGGACCACGCCTTTGGCTCGGCCAGCTCTGCGCCACCGTAGCCACTTTTTGCAACCGTGGGTTGGAAAGGAAACAAGTGAATAAATAAATGAAAAAAAAAAGATACACAAATAAATAGATACGCCTAAGAAAAAAAAAAAAAAAAAAAGGACGACCAAGAGAACACGCCCGAAACCAGGACCCGACACCTAGATCAAGTGACGATGCACCACCGTCCGCCTCAAAGGGGACACTGAACCCAAAGCACCGCCAGATGAAAAGATGAACACAGGGCCTATGCCAACGGGAAAGAACCAGCCCCATGCCTTCCGCGCTCCGCGCTCCGCGTTTCGTCCCGACTGGATCCTTTCTAGAAAACTCGCCAAATGGTGGTGTCCTTGGCCGCATGTACTCACCGAGGCAGGCAGTCGGATGTGTGGGAAGGGGGAAGGGGAAAAGTGCGACACACAAATCGGGGAAGAATCGTCTGCAGTATACGACTTTGTTTTGGGGACGGTTCGTGTGATATTATTGGACTAGAATGGAGGCTCTTTTTAAAGCTATATATATATATATGGTTTTTTCTTACATTTTTTACATTTACTTCTGTTTATTCATTCAACTTTATTTTTTAGTGTCATTTTATAACTGATTTATTCTTTTTTTTTTCCTTTTTTCCTTTTTTTTGATTTCATTGTTTTTTTCTTCATCATTGTTGTCATCACTCATACTATTTGCACCACGCATTCAATCCACATGGAAAACAAATCGTTTTCTTACACAATCTGCCTACATTCGGGGTATTGTTTACAAAACGATAAGCCGGCTCGGTTCATTCCTGCACCACTCACGCAGCGCATCTGGTCCAGTCACACGTCCCCCTTTCGGCCCCTTTCCGCCTGGCTTCACGTTGCTCACAATCCATGGATGAATGGATGGATGGATGGATGGATGGATGGATGGATGGCGAGTGCGGGGGCGGGCGCCATTAGGACCGAGATGCGAGGGTGCTCTTGAGGGCGTGAACGGTGTCTACGACTTCGGTCTTCAGCGTCGGGGGCGAGAACGCGGTCCCTTGGACCAGGCTTTCCATCTTCTGGAAGTAGTCGGTTTCCTTGACAAACTTGGTCAGGTACATGGTGGGCCGCTTGGACGGCTTGGCCTCCATGCGACGCCGAATAGCTTCTTCGTAGGCCCGATCGTACACGTTGTAGTCTACTGCCGTGGGCGAATCGGCAACGACGTTGGGCGTGGCCTCATCCCGGGCGAACGCATCTCGTGCTCCGGTGCCGATGCCGAGGAAAAGGGGCCCCTGATCGGCGGGTAGGCCGTGCGCGTGGCCGTGGAGCTTGTCCGCGTTGTCCTCTGATTGTGCCAGCAGGCGGCGACGGTCAGCGAGAATTCTTTCTATCTCTTCTGCTTTTGCTTTCTGTGCTGATGCGTCAACGGCCGCGCCCTCGCCTGCGGTGGCGGGCCGAGGGGAAGCCGAACGGTCGTCGAGGCCGCGGGGGCCTTCGGGGCTTGTCCCATGCCTGCTTCTCGTCTTGGCCAACAGCATCTTGAATTTGTAAATGACTTTCATCGTGGACAGGAGGTGGTTCATCTTTCTTGTAAAGGCGCGGCTTAATTCGAGTTCGTTTGGTGGCTCAACCATGTTCTCACAATTGTCTTCCCTGGATAGGAGTGGATCGGTTCCTCCTCTTGTCACCCACGGATGTTCCTGTGCGTAGAGATGAAGGAGATACGAGATTAGTAAGGCTTGTTCGCAAAATGCCAGACTTGGACGTACCCTCAGCTCCGGCATAGTGATTCGTTTTCCCGGATCCTTTTCCAAGATGCGGCTCATCAAGTCGACGAAATCAGCATCTTCGCCCTCTGGAATGAAGGGATCATCCGATTTGATTGCCTCATATATCTCCAATACACCCGAGCGATTGAACGGAATCTTGCCGTATCTGAGACAGAATAGTGTGACACCCATGGACCATATGTCCGCTGCTTTCCCTGACACTTGCTGGTGTTTCCCGCATAGTTCTGGTGGCATAAATGCAGGAGAACCCGCCGATTTGGACACTTGCATGTTGTCAGATTTGTCAAACATTTCGGAAACACCAAAGTCCACAATCTTCAAGACCTCATCATCTGAAAGCAGCAAGTTATCGGGCTTGATGTCTCTATGGATCACACCCTGAGCATGGACTATACATGTAATTAGCCGGGGTACATTCCGTAGAGCTATCCTCTGTGTGTGCGCAAGTATATCCTTTGTTATCGGAGATGCGTGACTCTGACAAAGGAGAAAAGAAAAAAAAAAAAAAAAAGAACCACCTACGATATTCTATGCCCAAAAGTAAATCTCGAAACCAGCAGCGGCAAGACTCGTCATCGTAAGGGTCTGCGTTCTTCTCTAGCCCAACCGACATGATGACACCCTTCTTGCACATCTCCATGACCATGTACAGCGAATCCTCCTCGGGGTCATCGAGAACCTCGATGAGCTGAACCAAGTTGGGGTGGTTGAGCTTCTTCATGATTGCGATTTCTTCTCTGATGAGAAACAAGGCATCGTTTTGTTCACCTGCTCGCAGACCAATTAATTGCGGCGACAATGGCGACAATGGGCCCCCGGGAGCTCTTCCTGGCCGGGGCAGAACGCGGCGCGGCGATCCTTGGGGGCCAAGGCGCAGGATATGAGATTGTGCCTTTTTTCTCAGACGAGCCTTGGAGAATTCCTTGACGGCCTTGAGAGAGGGGTAAAAATAAATACATTATTGTCTTTGGTCAGTCATGTGAAACCAAGTCGGGCGTTCCATCCCCTCCGAATGTTGGCCAAACTCACATATTCGTTGCCGTATTGATCGGTGGCACGATGCACGGCACCATATGAACCCCGACCAATTTCCTCTATAATGACGTATTGGTTGATGCGGTGATATGTCCTCCCGTCAGTCTCATTGTCGGTAAACTCGACTCGAGCATCCAACGTTTCCTGTTTGTTTTAGAAACAACATGCCGAGTCAGATTGTGGCCGAATATCTGGTGGAATACTGGAATACGGGAGCGGGCTTGAAACTGAGACACAAATGACACGACTGGAAAAAGAAGTGCGTAGACATGACCGGTGCATGAGCTGGGGAGAATAGAGGATAGAAGGACCTTGATCTCTCTATGCACACTTGGTGTTCGCCTATGCTGTCTCGCGGGACTGGAATAGCTTCCCACTAGGCTGGGCGGCTCAGTTCTGTCGAGCCTTGGTGTCAGATTTTTTCTCTTCTTTTTCTTTCTCCTTCCTTCTTCTTCTTCTTCTTCTCCTTCTTTCCGGCAGTCTTGGGCGGGTCAAACTTACACGGCAATGGTCAGCGGCGGGCGTGATCGCTGTGGAGCATCTTGATCTTGATCTTGATGTTCGTCAACATGGTCGATGGTCAGCTGCGGCGACGGCATGCTTGTGATGTGCAGCTCGGCAAGACTCTGGGCAGCATTTCCCGCCATGGCGATGTCGCTTGCTGTGCCTCGCTGCAGTGTTGCGGGTGGCCACTCGTCTATGCTATCAAGTCAAAGGTGAGGTTGTTCTGCCACGGGAGGAGGGAGGAGGTCAGCAATCATGCACGGCGACAGCACTGTTGAGTGTGTTCAACGTTGCGTGCGTGCGATGCGATTCGTGCTCAAGACAGGCGGAGAAACGGGCAGTGGGGTTGAGGACATGAAGGCGATGAAGACGACAAAGACGACAAAGAAGGCAGTCTTGATCTATCAAGGACGAACGCGGCTTTGCGCGTCCCGACGCCGACAACTGAGGCTGGAGCTGACGAGCTGTGTGCTGTGCTGTCAACTGGTCCCTTTGTCCACACAACAGCTCAAGGTGGGCCGCCGTCTGTCCACATGCCGCCGCCGCCGCCGCCGCCGCCGCATCGTCCCAAACCACCAACAAACAACAATCATCATCCATCATCCATCAACCGTACGTTACTTGTGGCGACTCACAAAAAGCGCCGTCCATTGCAATTCCCAACGACAACAACCAGCACACCAGTCGGCTGACTAGACCCAATTTGTCCGCTCCAGCACCAGAACCAGCAACCTGCCCAGTCCTCCATCCACGGCCCCTCTTCCCAGCCTCATTCCGCCCATCATGGTCGTCTACTCGTTTTATATCTTTGATCGACACAGTAAGCTGCTTTGTTAAAAAGAACGAAAAGAAAAATAACAAAAAAAAAAGCTTCTTTCTCAAACATCCAAAACTAACCATTGTATCCCCCCCCCCCTTTCCCACCAGCCGAATGCATCTACGCCAAGTCCTGGCTCCCCTCGACTCGCCCACCCTCGACCCGCGCCGACGTCGCCCGCTCCGACGACACCAAACTCATCTTCGGAGCCATCTTCTCCCTGCGCAACATGGCGCGCAAACTCGGAGGCGAGGACGACGCCTTCATCAGCTACCGAACCGGGCAGTACAAGCTGCATTACTACGAGACCCCCGCCAACCTGCGCTTTGCCCTCCTCACCGACACGCAGTCGCCCAGTATGAGGAACGTCCTGCATCAGATATACATCAATCTGTGGGTTGAATACGGTACGTCGTGCGCGCCTTGAACGGCCCTGTCAGAAAGAAAAAAGAAAAACGTCTGCGAATAAATGCTCACCTCCCGCTTTACACCTCCCCACAGTTGTCAAGAATCCGCTCGCGCCGGTCGAGCACAAAGGGGGAGAAGGCGTCACGAATGAGCTCTTTGAGCTGGGCCTGGACCAGTTCATCCGGGGTCTGATGTGAGACTGCGCAACGCGTTTTCAATTACCGAGTCTGTCTGTGCATAGGATGTACATACATCTATGTATATACACGAAATGCCATCGGCCTCGGCTTCTTGTATACACGCCTGGTATTGGCATACCACCACGACAGATACGGCTGCTCGACAACCGTGGATGGCCTGTCTCCTCAGCAACCCTTGCCAGGAAGTGGGAACACCAAAGTTAGGGTTGGGGGCACGATGAAAAGAGGCAAGGGAGTTGGACAAGTCGCCCGACTTGTCTACCTAGCTGGGAACACACCCTAGCGGATCCTGGAAAGTCATTTCCGAATGGATACACATCCGACTCCTCGATGTGGGAAGTCAGACGGCAATGCTCCCCCCGCCAGTCCATCCATGCCGCCACGTCCACGTCCAGGTCCGCCGCCGCCGCCACCAAAAGATGTATCACGACGCATACCAGAAAGGGTGCTTTGGGGCAGCATTGATTTACATCTCCTCCTCTTCACCCCTTCACCTCTTCATCCCCCACCCACACAAGCATCGCGGACAAGTCAAAAAAATCCTTCCATCTATTACGACCGCGACGCCCGTATGGCATGGCACGGACCGACATGTACATGTTCGACGGGACAAGACGGAGGGGAAAGAAGTGCAATGGATGCCGTGTATTCTACATGAAGGTGAAGACTAGCTGGCTCTCGGCCAATGTGGCGGCAGCCAAAGAACGTAATCAGTACATAATACATGGATGCAGGAAAGTGAGGTTACACAAGCCTACATCTCTGTGTGCCCCGTGTCTGTTCTCGCCCCATGTTGGCTCTCTTCCACTGCCGTGATCGGATTTACATGTCTGCACATACGTGATTCGTGCTTTCTACTTTCTTTCCTTGTTTCCTTTTTCTTAGAAAAAAATAAAAATAAAAAAATAATTTCATTCCTACATTTTAGTACAAGATATGGGGGTATCTAATGTAGACTGTTTCCTCGTCATGTCGCTTTCTGGACCGCCTTGTCCCAAGCGCTCTGGAATTCAACCGCCTCTGCCGAATCCATCACCACAACGCTCTCATTCAACGCAGATGCCTTGTTGGCCCCGCCTCTCGATGGACCGAGCCGCGGCTCCACCTCGCTCATGCTGATGTCGACAGCGCTGTCCATGATGCCGTCCTGGCGGATCTCCTTCTCCCAATTGCTCGAGTACACCACTGCGGCGAATGCCTCCAGGGCACGTACTGTTTCCATGTCCTGCAGATATTCGTTGGGCACGCCGTTCCCAATGACGTGCGCCTGGCGAGTCAAGACGGATAGGATCTTGGGCAACAGTATGACCCTTGAGGCGCGCAGCTCCATGGATCCGGGGGGCGGGAACGGGGCTTGAGACGGAAGCTCAAACGCCTCAGTGGCTACTTTCTTGTCTACCAAGGTCTCGAATGCAGCATCGAGAATGAGGGTCAGCACGTGCGAGAAGGACGGCGACTCGATCAAATCGGCTGTTTCGTCAAGAAGTCGTCGTAGGCCAGCAGACGATGACAAATCAGACACGGCGCCTCTCCCCATGGAATCATCCCCACCTTGGAGTATGCCGGACTGACGGAACACTTCATCCTCCTGGTCCGGCGGCGGTAGCAGGAAAGTCAGCCAGTCCATCCGTCTCCTCTCCTCGGCAGACGCGCCCTCGACCAGCTTTCGCACTTCCAAGGTCAGTTCACTGAAGCGGTCGAAGCTCACCAGGTCGCGGGGGCTAAGACTGCCGAATATGGTTCGTACTGCGCTCTCGACTCTGTTCATGACCTGTGCCCATCCCTTGTTCAACAACCACCAGCTGAAAGTGAGATACTTGCGATTGGTGTCAAAGTCGCTGCCGCAGGATGGATCGGGATTATCATCGTCAATATTCTCAAGATTGATGGTTGCTTGGGGCGAACCCGTGGCGAGTGTAATTACGCTGGACAGGTAGCTGCGACGGCCGAGGAGGTTGAGCTGCACCCGGGTCAGCATGGTGAGGAGAGCCAGAGTATAGATGAGAGTAAAGGCTCGGGTGATGGCTGTGAAACATTGGGTCAGCAACATGACTATGCTTGTGCGTGTGTGTACAGCAGTCGTTGTCAACTGATCGTCACCAAACCGAACACATATATGTGTGTGTGTATGTGTGTGTGTGTGTGTGTGTGTGTATGAAGTGATGACAAGCTCATCATTCACCAATATGACACATGGAGAGAAAGTGGACGGTGGACGCCTTAAACTCACCGCTGATTGTCAAGTCATCCCAAAGCTGCCGCTTTGTCTTGCGAGATACTTTGGGCGCGGATGGTGCAACGGCATCTGCCTGTTGTTGAGCGTCTTGACCACCACCACCAGCTGCAGCAGCGGCAGCGGCAGCGCCTGGGACAGCAAAGGGCGAAGGAATAGTAATCTGACTGGCGTGGATGCCACTCTCGCTCTGTATGCTTCCAGACGTGGCCATGCTCCTGCCATCCTCCTCCGTCATGGTGGTATCGGCAATGCTGGGAGGACTCAAGGTCGTCGATTCGGCAGCTCCGTTCTTGGAGACCCGAGCAGAGCTCTTGATCTGTTGGATCTCGTAGGTGATTTTCTCCGTGTTCATCTCGGTCAAGATATTGGCCGTAGCAGTGGGGAGCAGGGCGAGGACGGTAAAAGTACAGTCTTCCTGGTTCTGCTCGAATCGACGTCGTAAACTGCACACGGAGAGACGGGTGGTGTACGCCCACCGCAAGTCATGTCAGCCAAATCGCACGTCAAGGCATGTATAATCAAATCCGCCGACAGGGGGTTTCCTACTTCTCCTTGGCGATTCGATCACTACTCATGCGCTCACGCGCGTCATTGATCTTGTTCAAGACATATTGGGTGGCGGCGTATCCAGCGCCCACAATGCCGACACCAATGGCGATGGAAGTCTTGTTGTTACGCAGCCAGCGCCGGGCGGACGAGAACATGATTGGGAGGCGGGGAAGACGAGTTTCGAGATGGTTTTCAACTTGTAAGGCTCGGATGATGGATCGAAGAGGGGGGGGGGGGAAGATCGCCGGCCGTGCCCGTCCAGACCAAGCTTGACGCCAGGCTTGACGGGTGGAAAGGTGTGGACGATTGGGCCACCGATTCCCGCCGGGTCTCGATGATTACGTTTTGCTGCTGCAAGGAACGGCAATGGAGAAATGGGGGGTCGAGCAAGAACGGAGGCAAACGAGGCAAGGCGTAAGAGACGAGGCGCCCGTGTTGGTCTGGATAGAGCGGGTAGGCAGCGTGCACATGATGCGTGCGAGACGTCAAATGGAGAGAAGAGCTCTCAGCTGCAGTCTGGGCTGCGGAGCGTTGACAGAGCCGAGGTCGTCTGTTTGCTGTTTGCCTGTCCATGTGGCGCGGCGACGGGGCCCATCTGTGGCTGGTGCTTGCTGATTGATGCCCTGCTGGGCCCCGACATGGCCGCCACAAGTGCTGATGAGGCGGCGACTTAGCCAGTGACAGCGCCCCCGACCGCCCACAACCGGTGCCCCTCCTCCCCCGCCCCCCTTCTGACGTCGCGCCTCCACGTCCAGCTCGCGCTTCGTCCACCCGACATGGACCTCTCATTCCTTCCCTTGCTGACCAGAGCAACTTGTGCCGGACACAGGCACATTTTCAGCGCAAGCGAAGAAAAAGAAAAAAAGAAACAAAAACGTTCAAATCCCCAGCTAAATGTCTCGCTTCCAATCTCTCCAATCTTTCCAATCTTTCTCATGATGGACCAGCAGAAAGATCCCCCCGAGTTCATCCTCGACGTCTTTACGGATCCCCGCTCTCTCCGGGACGTCGTCAAAGGTCAGGCCCCTCCATCCCTGCTCCGACAACGACCCCAACCACCATGCCGCGCCTTTGTTCTCGAAGCCAGGAGGATCAAAAAAGAAAAGAAGGAAAGGAAAGGAAAGGAAAGGAAAGGAAGGAGGACAGAAAAAAAAAAAAGAGAAGATAAGAAAACAAAGAAACATTGCATACTAACCCCATCGTTGGGACAAATACATAGGCATCCTCCACACCATCTTCTTCACCCGTTTCTTCCCCTCTCTCGCCCCCCGTACGCGCGACGTGCTCGACCTCACGCTCCCGTACGTCGACGACGACGAGCTCGAAACCATGATTGACCAGCGCGCCGCCGCCCTGGAACGCCAGCTCGACGCAGAGCGCTCCTCGGGCGGACGAGGCGCGACCACCACCAACGGCGGAGGCCGCGGCCAAGTCGCCATTCGGTTTTTCGAAAAGCGCCGCCGCAAGGCCTGGCTGTCGAGGGGCGACGAGGAAGTCTGCTGGGAGAGTTGGACGCTCAAAGTGACTGTTGCCGAGCCCAGGACTGAAAGCGGTACGTCTCTTCCACCCTCTCTACCTGCTGCCTTCATTAGGTAGGTATTTGTATTCAAAGTACACGCCTATGCGTGTATACCTACCTACCTATACAAATGCGCCCGCGCCAACCCAACATGTTTCAGCACCAACGATAAAAATAAAGAAAAATATAAACAAAAACCAAAAACAAAAAAGTCTTCCTAACACAAACATACCCACACGCCACCATCACAGAACGAGCGAAAGTCCGCCGCGCAATGGAACAAACCCTCCTCACGACCGCCATGAAAATCGTCACCTTTGCCAACACCCACAAAGACCACATCCCCCCCATCACCACCCAAGGCGGCAATCCCTTTCCATTCAAGATTACCATTGACCAGAAAGAAACAGGATGGGCTGCAAGGATGAGAATTTATTAACTTTTTTTCCCCCTTTCCTTTTTATATCCAAGGATGCGCAGTTCTGTACATATAACGTAGTCATACATGCCCACTTTGCAGCACCACTGAACAGCATGATTCGGCGGGTTGTATTTTCTTTGTGTTTCGTATTCTTATTCCTATTTCTTTTCTTTCCTTTTTCTTTTCTTTCTTTCCTTTTCTTTTCCTTTCCTTCTTTTTATGTCATTTTTTCTTCTCCTTATGTAGATACCCCCATACACACACACACACACACACACGCACACGCACACACACACACACACATATATACAAGTAAAGTACATAATGCACACACGCATGTACAACTCTGCGCAAACTGCAGCCAGACCTGCAGCCTTACCCGCCGCTTCTTGAATTTTTTTTTTAAAAAAAATAAGAAAAAGAAAAAAAAAAAGAAAAAGAAAAAAAGACCACTTCCTCCCTACTTTTGTGAAAACGTCTCTCGGGGAGCGACATGCGTCGCTTGTGCATGTATGCATCCTGCAAGATACACCTGCAAGATACACCTGCCTACTTTACCCAAGTGCCTATGTACCTACTGCGTAGTTCGTACATTGATCGCATGGGGCTGAATCTGCAAGGGAGTGAGTCTTCTTTCTTTTGGGCCCCAAGGTCTCATGCAGTCCAGGCTTGGTTGGTCGACCACATGATTCCACACCACACATTTTGACACACAATAGACTCAGATGGAGAAGAGGGAAATTGTCTTTTCTTTCTTTTTTTGCTGAGAAAATCTTATAAATCATCCATTATCTTTCTTTTTTCCTTTCTTGGCAAGAAAAAAAAAAAAACCAATGTGTGACAGAGAAAGAGAGACAGAGAAAATTAAACCTAAACCCTGCAAAAGCAGCATGCAAAAGTGACCTGCAGCCCAATCCTTTCCGATCCAAACGTACAAAATTCACCCAAAGCCGTGTATGCTCTTGAGACACTCTGTGTGCTAGTCCTGACTCCTTTCATCCAAATAAAACAAACAAAGCATACAGAACGCTGCCAGAGAGCCACCAGGAACCGGCCATTAAGGCATAGTAGAGGAAGAGCAAATGCGCAAGAAAAAAGAAAGAAAGGAAGGAAAAAACCAGAACAAAAGGCTCAAAAACAAAACAAAAAAAAGCAACAATACGCCGTAGCAAAAGTACTTCACCAGTCCCTTGCGTGAGAGACATCCATGCTGATACGATAGCCCATCTGAAATCCCGTCCCTAACCTGACTACCTCATACTGTGTGCCACATGCCGCATGTTTCATTACCATGATATCTTTCAGCCGCCGCGAGGCCGCCGCGGAAATGCCATTCCGCTCAATCGTCGCAAAATCTAGAGATTCTTCCGCCGAGCCATATTGTGCCTTTGATTGAGCCAGTTTCATGATCCTCAATGACTTATTCCGAACTGTTCGTCACGCCAATTCATCAATAATTCGTTTCAAGTCATAAAAATGATTGTTTTTTTTTTGTTGCAACACCTATTTTTTTTCTGGTTGTTTTGTTTCGTTTCTTTTTTTCTTTCTTCAAAAATCAGGCAACAAAGATATTTGTCGTTTAGAAGCTTCGGTTGAGCGATGGCTTATTGTTTTTTGATAGTGATTTTTGGTTTGATGTGTGTGATCCTGCTCCAATCTTCTCAAAGCCCTGCAAGATATCCAGCCCAGTAAAGTCAGAGCCTTCGGGACTGGTGATAGAGCCATAATGAGTGGCGCCCATTCCAATGGAAGGCCAGTCACCACCATCCAGCGGCACGTCCAGCACAGTAGAGAATTTGATGGGAGATCCCATGCGTGACGGTGATTGCTGATGAAACAGCTTAGACGGCGAACTCATTCCTTCGAATGCCTTGCTAGGGGTCTCGAATAAACGTGACGGCGAGTTGTTGTCCGGGAACTTGAGGACGGGCGCCAAATTCATCGCCTTTTTAGAAGCAGAGTTGGTCACGTCGCCCAGCACCGAGGATGAGACGGGTCGATCCAGTCGAGGACGCTTGGCAGAGCGTTTGACGGGAGAACCGGCATCTGTCGAACCAATGCTCGGAAAGATTGACCCGTGAGCCATGCCTGAAAAGTCTTCGTAGATGTCGAAGTCGTTCGATTGCTGCATGGCCATGCTGTCATACGCGTATACGGCGTCGTCGAGATTGAACGCCGGGCTCCACGGAATAACGTCTTCATAGACACCACCGTCGCGTCGCAGTGGAGATTGCAACATATGGCGAACTTTGTCTCGATGAATGCGCAAGTTTGTGTTTGGTGAGGCCGACGGGGGTGGCCGAGCAGGAGGCTTCATCTTGACCATGGGGGTCAAAGGGGGAAGGATGTGGCGGTCATTGGTCTGTCGTAGAGGGGAGGACGAGATGGGGCCATACGCGAGTGAGCGAGAAGACTTGGAAGGGCTGAAGGGCGAGGAATGTCTTAGGCGAGCAATTTCTTCCTCAGCACGGCCACGCTTGATACGAGGTCGGTCAGCTTCCGATGTCAGCAGCAACGCCTTTGCATTAGGCCGCATTGCCGACGATTCGAGAGACGAGATGTAGCCACTGTCATCCATGGATCCAAATTTGCGCTTGCGTGACCGGGAGACTGACGACGCCGGATTGCGAGGTTTGGGCGGGGGTGTTCCGTCTCCGGCATCAGTGTGCCTCGATACGGGGGGCGATGAATGCATGTTGGCGGGCAGGGGTGAGTACATTGATGATTCTCCGGGCAAATCCATGTCTGCGAATTTATCACCTGCATCCTCTTGACCCATACTGTCTGAGACGGGAATTGTGGCATCTGACGAGAGCTCTGCGGGCGTAGGCAACGGAGCAGCTTGTGAGGTCGGAAGAGGCGGCAGCGTGGAATTATGGACAGTACCTGGTGCGATGGCGGGTGCGATGGCGGGTGCTGCCGATGGTGCTGCCGATGGTGCTGCCGCTAATGCAATACCTGGCGCGGCTGACGGTACAGTTGACGATAGAGTTGATGGTGCAGTTGGTGGTCGTGGTGGTGTTGGTTGATGCTGTTGTGAAGGCAACGCTGGCTCCTGCAAGAGCGGAGCTGTGAATGGCCTCGAGGGTTCGAGACGCGTTGACATGACCGGGAGATTCTCGGCCGTGGGTGCCGCCTTTTTCGTCGACCTATCCTTGAGAAACTGGGACTCCGTACCGGGCTCGATGCCCCAATAGTTGCCCTTGCCCGGGTCATCCTTGGGACGCTCGATTTTGATGAAATTCTTGTGCAAGCTCAAGTTGTGGCGAATGCTATTCTGCCAGCCGGCGTCGGTAGGGCTGTAAAAGGAGTAGTTGTCGCTAATCCATTTATAGATCTGAGCAAGCGTCAGTCGGCGCAAGGGTGAGCGGAGAATAGCCATTCCAATGAGCTGAGCGTAGCTATGAGCAGGTTTGGAGCCGTCGTCGGTGATGGCAGGGAAGGAGTCGTGCGGCGGGAGTGTCGCATCTTCCGTCTTGATTTTTTTTGCACATCTCGAGTCCTTGATCTGAGCAGCGTCCAACAAGCATCGTTTGTTGCCATTGGGTTTCTGATAATAGGATTCGATGGTCAGGTTGATTGTAGCTGGAGCCGGGAGAATCTGTGGATGGATGTTCTCTTTCCCGAAGCTCATCATGTCGAATTGGGGACGTTGAAGACCCGTTTTGAATTTGGAAAGCTGAGGCTTCTTTTCCAGCGAGTCTGTGGTGCAAGTCATGATCATGGGAGGCGCCATTGATACTATATTCAGCTTATTGCCGCACGTGGATGTCTTTAAGGGTGACCGGGGCGAAGATGATGTCGCCTTATGGGGCGAACGACCGCCGTTTGGTGCGACGGGGGCATTGAGGATGACATTGGAATTTGAGCTGCTGA
This sequence comes from Claviceps fusiformis PRL 1980, assembly GCA_000223055.1. Classification (NCBI taxonomy): domain Eukaryota; kingdom Fungi; phylum Ascomycota; class Sordariomycetes; order Hypocreales; family Clavicipitaceae; genus Claviceps; species Claviceps fusiformis. The sequence goes on from AFRA01000653.1 coordinate 14,008, forward strand.
GTGGACGTCGAGCAGGTTTTGTGACTGAAGGCATAGGGGCGTGGCTCGTCATCGGGACGTTCCGGTCGAAATCGTTATCCTGGAAGATGTGAAGCGGCTCGTTTGGGCCAGAAAATGGCGTAGCTCGGGCCATTGTGGCCGGCTGAGTTTGAGTCGAGAGCCGTTAATTGGTACCAAAATTGAAATGGATCAAATTTGAGGAAAAGGACACTTTTTGAAGGGAACACAGCACGTCAGTCCAAGGCACGGTCTGGTCTGCATTGTTTAAAAAGAGGAAGAAGAAGAAGACCATAAAGAGGCAAGATGTGAGAGCGCGCGCCTCACACGGCGTTGTACAAGTCTGGCAACATTGTAGCGCAGTGCCTCACGAGGAGGATTGAGGTCGGTCTATATCACATTCTGCAAACCCGGGCCGAAGAGACTCATGGGGAACAGAAGTTGATTCCAAACGTACCCAAAATGACGGTGAGAAATCAAGGTGGACCGTGATTGCGGGGACACCTTGAATGCCGCTGCCTTCTCTTCCGAGCTGTGTCGAGGGGTGCAAGGCGAATCGCGGGTCGTCGGATGGGGCGGATTGGTCGCGGAAGAAAAGCACGACGCGTCGGAGGTTTGGGGTCCCACGATGCGAAAGTGTCGGGATGTACGAGTGAAGCCGCGATAATGGTCCAAGCAAGTTAAGGTGGAGCGCCGTCGGAGGAGAATGGGGAGGAAAAGGAAAAAGAGAAAAAGAGCAATAAAAAGAAACAGGCCGTGTGGAGAGAAGCGAGGATAACACGAAGAAAAAAAGAAAAAAAAAAAAAAGGTCGGACGTTCTGTCAGGGGTGGTCGACGGCGCAGTTGAAGTGAAGAAAACGAGCCAGCTAAGATGGGGTTGAAGAGGAGGGGGGCGGCGCCTTCGAGATGAAAGCTAGATGGGACGAGATAGGACGAGATGGGAAAGGACGGGGAAGAGGAGATGTAATAGTAGAGGCGACAGGTGCTGTGTGGTGCGGTTGTGGGGGCGCATTGAAAGGTATTTGTGCAGGTATGCAGGAGCGTTAAGGCAGGAGCAGAAGAATGATTGGCCCACACCGGCCGCGGCACCAGGCGGGACTAGCGTGCTAGAGAGAGACCGCCATGCCAGCTGCCAGGCCAGGCAGGCCAGGCCAGGCCCATTGTTGCAGCCAGTTTCCAGTTTGCGGCCGGCTCTGCGCCAGCTGTGTGCCAGTGTGTGCCAGTGTGTGCCAGTGTGTGCCAGTGTATGCCAGCTGTGCGCCAGCCATGTGCGTGCCCAGTTGCACCGAGTTGCACCCAGGCAATTCACGCTCGCGCTCGCGCTCGCTCACACTCGCACTCGAGGCTCACTCCCCGACGGCGCTGACGACGGCGCTGATGATGGCGCTCACAATGGCGCTCACACTGGCGCTCACACTGGCGCTCACACACGGCGCTACATGCTACCCCAAACAAGGCCCACCGGCTTTTCATCACCGTCACCATCACGGCTCATGGACTTTCCGCTGCTCGACATGCGTTTCTCAACCCATGCGATTCAATTCAGGACAGACAAAGTCCATTGTTCGATTGCGATGTTGCTCTCTATCGTCGATCTGGTACTGGCGGGCACGATGGCCACGGCCACGGCCACGGCCACGGCCCACGAGTCAACGGCCCAGCGGCCAGCATGTTCCATGTTCCGTTCTGGTGCAAAAATGGCAAAAGGCGGCGCCGCGTTGCCCGCCGACGGAACTTGGCAGAGCTTTTTTGTGTCTTTTTGATCTTTTTTTTTGTCGCACCGCAGTCGCACCAGTCGCACCACACGCTGATACAGAGCCACAGCAGAAGCGCCCCTCTGGTCGATGAAGGATGGATGGGGCCGTGCCGCATGTGATGCGCCTTTTCTTTTCTTTCTTTTCTTCTTTCTTTTCTTCCCTTTGACGGACAACTCTGCTGCCTCTGCTACCCCGAGTAGGTAGGTTCTGGGTAACCTATCTTTGCGACCATAACCTTCTCCAGGTATAGTATACACATCTTGTACCGTCGTACATGACGCAGGGGGTGTGGAGAGGCCATCGGATCAAGAGGAGCGTTGCGAAGAGCGTGCCTCCGATCCAAACCACCGCCCACCAATGAAGTCATCACGAGCCGCAGCGAAGCGAGAAGCCCCGTCTCTGGACAAGACCCCGACCCCGTCGCATGTACCAATGTACATGTTACGTGTTGTACATACGAGCAAGACATGATTTGTCAAGAAACATGACGTCCACGTCCGTCTTGAGCCGGTTCCCCAATGAGGTCCCAAATGCCCAATGCCCGTTGCCCAACGCATCTGCCACTCCGAGTCCACCGTGGCTCAGTTGCTGTTCCATTACCACATGATCCATCCGGACCAGGGCAACCGGGCTTCGAGTTTCAGAAACGATCAAGATGGGCTGATTGGGGGAGAGGGAGAGAACCGAGACGGCAGCGTCGACGAACTCTTTTCTGTGTGTGTGTGTGTGTGCGTGCGTGCGTGTGTGTGTGTCCTTCTAGTCTTTTCTTTTCTTTTCTTTTTTTTGATTGCCTCATCCAAAACCCCCTTCTCCCTCGCTTCCTCTCATGTACCTATCCGCTGCTCCATCAGGACGTCACAGATGGACAGATCTGAGATGGCGCACTTTTTCTTCACCGTCTTTGACCCAAGATCCTTCCCCTTGGTCCTTTTTTTTTTTTTTTTTTTTTGTCCCACTTCGTTATAACCGCTCCGCTTGTCACTGGACGACAACCCAAGTAGAGGCGAACAGATGACGAAAAAGTCACAACGGACCAAGTGGGGAAGAATTTCTGCCCAAAAATCAGCTGCCATTATAACGCCCCATTGTTCCATGCACTGGAATCTCGATTTCCGTAGCCTGACCAGGGCGTCGGTGCTCCGAGCGGGGGAGACCTTCAAACCGGATTTCCAGAAACGAAGAAATTGCTTTGTTCAGAGACTAGGACTCGGAGGAGACGAAATCCCTTTTTTTCAACCAGGTCCACCTCGGTGCCCTCGGTGCCGGGTGTTCTTCATGTAATGCAGCTCGTTCAATTTTCCGCGCCATATGTTTGTCGATCGATGGAAAGAGAGAAAAGAGAGAAACGGCGCGCGTAGTGTGAGAAGCGGATTGGCCGAGGAATCCCCAAGTAGAACCCCTCCTCGACCCCCGAGCACAGTACTGAGTGCACATGCTGGCTGGTACGAGATGCACCTCCTCGCTGCGTTGATTTTCTTCCGTATTTTCATTTTATTCCCATTCACTTCATTTATTGTTCTTATCAAATCCCAGTCAAGGCCTATCTTTATTTCTTTTTTTTTTTCGCGCTGGCAATGCGACACTTGCACATGCGCGTGGCTCAGGTGGCACTGAGCGAGCATTCATGACCTACCAGGTGTTTATTGCGTTTATTGCCCTCGCATTCTTTGATGCCATCGTCTGCTCTCCATCTCATAAGCCCACAAGGCTCCCGCCGCATTCACCCCCATTCGCAGCACGTAGACCCGAGACATGCCCTGTCTAGTAGATATCGCGGTCCTGGTTTCCACAGTAGTCTCCTCAACCATTCTCCCCCTCCCCTTTCTTCATCTTCAGCTAGCAGGAGATTCTCGGACCGGTCTGCCGTCCTTTTTTGGCGAGAACTAGAGAAAGAAAGAGGGAGGGTTCCTTTGGACCTTTGAGAGTCGGGCCTTATCGGGCAGGTGAGAAGGAACCGCGCAGTCCGCTAGTACAGGATCAGGATCATCTGATTCACCAGTCGTGATGGTGTGCACAAAACGGATGTGCTGGACCAACAAGAAGTCGACAAAACAGAATGCTGACGGTTTCGAGGGTTGCAATAGTGGCATTGTGGCCGGCGATGATGATGGTGGCGGCCTGCATGCTGCAATGTCTACAGAACCGGAGAAACTCTCTCTTGAGAGAGAAGGGGGGGGGGAGAAGAAGAAGAAGGAGATAAGGACACGCGCCTGGGGAGACGCGTCTTGGTGTTTACATCTGAAACGCGCCCGTTGGGCCAATCACAAGACGAGAAACTCGACATAATGCCCTTTTCAGCCCTCTTTTCTTTGTTCAACAACCTTATGGAGGCGGGTACCAGGGACACAAAACCTTATTGCAAAAAGCTTGACCAACTTTCACGTCACATGGCGGTCATGAATTGTTCATTCTTCCTGGGGGCGCCTCCCCTTCCAGTTTTTCCTGTGGTGCAAAATGGCGCCAATTACTAGGTACCTGGGAATCTAATCGTACACACGCACACACGTACAGGTACATTGCAGGCGCCATCTCTTCAACCACGTATATTGGCATTCGTGTTTCTTCCTGGTCTCCATGACCCATCATGGAGGCCCGCCAAAAAAAAAAACCCCCAGCCACACTATTTCATCATGACGGGGGAATTTTGAACAAGCACGCAATACGGATGGACTACCTACTTTTTATTTCGTATCCCTGGTCCGCCTCGTTTCAGCGCCTCGTAGAGGGAAAAAACTACTGACGGTGGCATATCTTGTCTAGTCTTTTCTGGCCGTTTGATGGTTCGCACCCATTCCAGCGCGATGGCCCTACAATTCATGGTCGTGGCACAAGCAGCTGCAAAAGTAACAGTAAAGAAAAGAAGGAGGAGGGGGGGAGAAAACGTCCGCCTGGCTATGACTCGCCGTGATGGACGGCATTGCCAGAATCATGGAAAATCGCATGGAGACATGGAACGAAAAGCATCGAGTACGTACACTGCATATCGGTTTGTCGATCGATCTGCCCGTTCCTGATGCCAATGTCGGGAGACGCCAGGCGCTCGGCGCTCGGGACGCACGACGCACGACGCACGACGCACGAACGATGCACGATGCACGATTCCTTGCTGCACCAGGGGCGCTCCCTTGAGCTTTCTTTGGAGCAGTTGGGGGGGGGGGGGGGGTTGAGGTTCAGGTTCCTCGACTAGGCCACAGGTACAGCCGTCCAGCCGTCCAGCCGTCCAGCCGTATCCATGGAAGACCCGAAAGGAAGACGTGAATCCGGAAACGACGAGGAAACGACGCACAGACGAGCGGGAGAATCGAGAGTAAGAGGTAACAAGGAAATAAAACAATGACGGAGATGGCCGCTGCCGGGGCGGGAGGAAGAGTGCACCACATTTCTACCAGACGTGACTTCAACGTTGGAAGTTGGCAGGCAGGTATCTATCCAGCTCACGACTTGCAACCTACTATGTAAGTATCTATCTACCTACACACAGCGGGATGAAGCCATTCTCGCGAATAGTCCTCGCAGCCCAAGACGCCGTCTTTTGTCTGTTCACACACAGTAAACACACATCCACCATCCCATCTCCCCCACTTTCTATACCTGGGCCTGACGTATTCTTCCTACTTGCTGGCCAGCCCAGCCCAGCCTCTTCAATCCCTGCCGCCGGTGCTAGCACCAGCACAGCCCATCCACCCGCTTCGCCCCACGCATGAAGCCCAATCTGCTGGGACGACCAAAAAAACCAAAATCCCGTTAATGTGGAAAAAAAAGACCCCCAAAGGAAGAAAACCAAGAAAAACCTTCCATCCTTCTCCCGTGGCCACAAAGAAGGCCCCACAGAAGAATAATCTCGGCATAGATCCCCCCTCCCTTGGTACATATTCCTACCCGAAAAAAGTTCATATCCCATGGACCAAAGCGTCCATGCATGTCCATAAACACATGAATGTCCAATCAAACATGCATGGGACCCAGGAACCCAGGACAAGTGCAAAAAGCCTTGTTGCGCAGCCACAGACTTTTTTTTTGTCCGATTCGGCGCGGGGGCCCGGCGCTGCCAGAAATCCTTCTTTGAGGACCACGGACCTCGGAGTCTTTCTAGACGCACTTTTTTTTTGTCCGAACGTGGATACCGTGAATGCGGTTTTAAGCAACCGACTTGTTTGTGAGTTTGGCCAATTGCGTATCAAATGTCCATGTGTCCAACAGGCACATGCATGACATACATGTGTAAGTACTTACACATGTACATACCTAGATAGATACGTAGGATGTGAGTATGTACAAGGTAGGTATATACATATGCATGTTCATGTTTTCTTCTTCCCGCGGCGGATATATATCCCATTCCCCAGTCTATCAATCACATCTGCCCCTTCTCCCCCGGGCACTCTTTTTCTCGTGTACTTACTTGGAATGGTTCTCTTGCCACGTACTCGCCTCCACGGCCTTCTCCCATCGTCGTCGTGTTGGTGGTGCGCCGGCTTGTGCGGAATCATTACTCGTGAGCATGACGTCATTTAGCCAGGTTGGACGGGGACGCCTTACCGCGGACCACGTTCACGGCTTTGGGGGTGATTTGGCGGTCAGGGCGGTCACATGGGAAGCAGAGTTTGGCAAAAAAAAAAAAGAGACGAAAAGAGAAAGAAGAAAGAAGAAAGAACGAGAAGAAGAAGAAGAAGA
>AFRA01000654.1:0-20344 GCA_000223055.1 Claviceps fusiformis PRL 1980
CAACAAGAAGATATAGCACTTATTTAATATATAGATAGTATATTTAGGAGGTATAATGAGGGGACTTTTAAAGTATACTCTACTCCCTAACTACAGGTAAGAAGGAGGCTACATAATAAGTTTAAGCTAATAGCTTAAATTTATAAAGGCATAGAATAAAATATATATTAAGAGAACTATAAGCCTTAGATAGGCCTATTTATGGCTTAAATAAATAAACTTTAAAGATAAAGAAAGCACTATAACTCTCTCTCTTTTCTTTCTCTTTAGTTTAAATATTATAATACTTTTTATTAATGCTAGATTATAGAAGTCTCTAGGCTAGTCTATAACAATAGCTTTCTTTTTTTATTTCTTAGGAGTATTAATAACTTTAATTAATATTAAATTATAATCACTTTGAAGCTAATTTTAATATTTATCTTATAGTCCATACACGTAGGCGGAACCCACCTTATATAAGAGAGTTCTGCCTCTTTAAATAGTCAAAAATAACTTTAACCTTATATACCCTTAAATACCTAGCTAGAACCAAAGTGTTTCTTATTCTTATAACCTGAAAAAGCACTGCACCTATTCTATAAGTGTCCACAACTTACGGGTAACATCTAGCATATAACAATTTATTACTTTTTTTTAATAAATTTAAAGCGAAGTTTTATAAAATAAATAATAAATATTTTAAAAGTAAAAAATCTTTGTCTTAGAGGAAAATATTACTTTTAGCTAAAATATTCTTATAATCCTTTTTAAAAAAACTATAAAACCTATAGTTTAAAGCTTACTATAATATTAATATTAATAATTATAAGCTATATATAACTAAGGTTATTATTTGTAAGCTATATAGTAATATAATTATATACACTTATGAATAATAGGTTATAAGCTTTTTTTTGTTATTAAGTTTATTAGCTATATTATTTTATTTAATTTAAAAAAGCTAAAATAAAATATAGCTTCTATTTAATATATAATAAAGCTTAGTACTAAAGCTATTATTTAGCTACCTTGAAATACTAGCTTTAAAGCTAATGAAACTTAAATAAAGTAAAGTCTTTAAGCTTTAATATATAAAGGCTGAAAATTTTCTTTAGAGAGTAGTAAAGGGCAAAGAGGTACCTAGGCAGGCGTGGGTCCCTTGACCTGGTTTGCACCTTGCCGTGCCTAAAGGGATGTGCCGCGGACAACATGAATGCTTTCAGCCCGGCGGGAAATTTCAGCTGATAGTGCATGTGGGGCAATCTGCCGCAAAGTTTTTTTTCTCTTTAAGAAAGAACTCAGACGTGAACAGGACCAGTGGACTTGTCCTTGTTTATCTTCCGACACAAGCAATTTTTCACGTTCGCAAGGGCCAGTCTTTTCATTATGGGATCAGGAAAGAAGGAGGCTGTCAGGCGCACTCGCCAAAATAAGACAGGAGATGGACTGAACAACGTACGTGTCAAGGGCGAGAACTTCTATCGGTCAGTACAGCACTCAATCCATGATTATGCTAAGTTAACATATTGAAGCGATGCAAAAAAAGTGAAAACCCTTAATATGTACAAGGAAGGCAAGGCCCAGAGAAACGCGGATGGCAAGATAACAAAAGCTGCATCCTTCCAATCTCGAGATATACCAGATGCGCGAATTGAACCAAATCGAAAATGGTTTACCAATACTCGTGTGGTGTCTCAGGACACACTGAAAGCTTTTCGTGACGCCATGGCTGAAAAAGCCAGCGATCCCTATCAAGTCCTTTTGAAATCAAATAAGCTGCCTATGAGCCTGATCAGGGACGGTCAGGATACAAACGGCATCAAGCAACACAAGGCGAAAATGACTGTCGAGACATTCCCGTTTTCTGATGTTTTCGGACCGAAGGCACAACGCAAACGTGTCAGACTTGGTGTGAGCAGTCTCACAGACCTTGCTGATGATACTGAAAGAAGCATGGACACGTATCAAGATCGCCTGGAACAAGCAAGACTACTAACCGGATCGTCTGGCCAAGAGGAGGAGGAAAACTCTATTTCTCTAGCTATTGAGCCTGTTTTTGACAAGGGTCAGAGCAAACGTATATGGAACGAGCTGTACAAGGTTATCGACTCTTCTGACGTTGTTATCCATGTTTTGGATGCCCGAGACCCAATCGGAACTCGCTGTCGTAGTGTCGAGAAGTACCTCAAAGAAGAAGCGCCGCACAAGCACTTGATATTCGTGCTGAACAAATGTGACCTTGTTCCCACGAGCGTTGCTGTAAGTTCATTTTCCACCTGACCTTTGTTTCCTTGCTTCATGACGCCGCTTTATTGTGGCCCCAATGTCTCTTGTCAGGACTCCTCCTTTCTTCTCACGGGGGCTGTCTGTTACAGTGTTGGGATATCAAACTTACCACCTTCAACTGTCGTCAATTTTCTCTTGGCGACTGATGGGTGCCGTTCTGGCTACTATCTTGAGGTGGTCTGTGTGTCAAAGAGTTGAAGTCTTCAATGGTCCATCTCGGCCACTCACTGGAGACTTCTTAGTGAAGACGCACACAAGTCTCTTTTACCTATAGAGCATAACTAACAACGTAATAGGCCGGATGGGTTCGTTCTTTATCAAAGGAGTATCCTACATTGGCTTTCCATGCTAGTATCAATAATTCTTTTGGTAAAGGATCGTTAATTCAACTGCTTAGGCAATTTTCTACTCTCCACGCAGAAAGAAAACAGATTTCCGTCGGCCTAATTGGAGGACCAAACACAGGCAAATCGTCCATCATTAACACTCTTTTAAAGAAGAAAGTGTGTAATGTTGCTCCTATCCCAGGCGAAACAAAAGTCTGGCAATACGTGAGCCTAATGAAAAGAATATACCTCATTGACTGTCCTGGTGTTGTACCTCCGTCCAGCACAGACACACCGACTGACTTGGTGCTTCGCGGCGTTGTGCGGGTGGAGAAAGTCGAACATCCAGAACAATACATATCCGCAGTTCTTGACCGCGTAAAAAGACACCACATGGAAAAAACCTATGATCTTAGAGGGTGGACATGTGCAACTGAACTTCTCGAGCTTCTTGCAAGGAAGAGCGGACGACTACTTCGTGGTGGAGAGCCAGACTTGGACGGAGTCGCGAAAATGGTCTTGAATGACTTCATGAGAGGGAAAATTCCATGGTTTACGCCTGCGCCGTCTGCTGATGAAATCATGAAGGGCGCTAACGACACTGGCAGCCTTGACAGTCATTCGATTGAAATGCCCAGAAAAAGAAATCAGACTGAAGATGCTCATGCGGTGTCATTTTCGGGTGATGAGGAAAATGAAGGCAATGATATCAACGACGACGACGACGACGACTTGAGAGGGTTTGAAGGTGATCAGAAGGCCGAATTCGATGAGAACACTGCTCTTCCAGGTGGCTGCATCCAGTCAGGCATGACTGACGACGCATCGATTCAAGTTGTTGCCTCAAGGTCTTGGACGACACGTCGTCAAGCTCACGCTAGTCCTGCGCTTCGTAAAGATGCAGAATACTCCAATAAGCGGCAAAAAAGGACATGAGGCTTGTCTGGTCTCATGGACAATTTTGTCGAGAACTTCACCCCGATCACTGGTTGATTCGCAACGACGTTCCATAAGTTGCGGCCGTACCTGACGTCGCCAACAGTTGACACATTCATTAGGTACACACGTCCATCATATACATTCAAAAGTCGTGCTGAGCATAATATGGCCTATTGGGTGAGACGACATGAGACTTGTTGATGCATCTGCTCCATCCGCGCCAATAGTCCCCATCCCTTCAGCCACTTCGTACTATACTTGGTCCACCTAGTTCTTTTTTTTTTGGCCTTCTGCGGAGTCACAATCGTGCACATACAATCTGAGACACGGCGAATTCAATCATTTATTACTCGTAGTGGATTTACCGCATCTTTTGATGCCTGCTTACCACTTACTTAAAGATATCACTTCACAACAAGTATAGCGAGGCAAGGCCCCCTGACTTTAGCAAAGCATTAGGATACTACAAATAATATAATGTCTCTGATGTTGAAATATAAATATAACATGAAGACAATACAGTAGATAAAAAATATGTTTCAGCTATAAGGTTATTAAAGAAAATACAAGATTGTTTGATAAGGGTCTGTCTATCGGGCGGTCTCTTGTCAAGACCGGATGGGAGGTTCTAAGTGGAGTGAAGACTACCTGTAGGTGTTTTCCACTAAGTAGACCATAAAACATCAGGAACAAGAATAAACGCATCCTTAATTAACAGTTGTCTGCAGAACGGAACATTAAAAATTGTATTAAACAACTTGAATACCGAATTCCTCCAGAATCACTATATCGTCAGTCAAACTGAGCTATCGGTTAGTTATAGCGACAAAGTTAGACAAATAACAGTTCTTGGGAACCGACCATTTCCTATGAGACCCCAAAGATCCTGCAACCAGCTAACGAAACAATGCGTCGGCATCTATTGTATCCATAAAACAAACATGCCGCAGTAATGGGACTGGTGACGAAAGCCAAAAATATCCGTAAAAGTACGCTTCTCTGATACTCGCTATTTTTTATTATATCGCTATACCTCTCGTTGCTGAAACTGACACGCGAATACCTCGTGTGCCAACCAAAACTGGGAAAATTGACACTTATGAACTCTTCCAAAAACTTGCGTATGCGATATCGCTTGGATAATACTGATGATCTCATCTCCACGTAGTTCTGAAGAGCCATATCGTTAATGGCGTATGCGTCCGGTGCCCTGATCGCTGAATATTCCGCAAGTGCTCGCGCCCTGTCTGATGCAGATGATGACACATTCTTGTCATAGTCCTCAACGCGACTGACGTCGTCTTGTGCCTGTATATGTTTGTCGAGAATTGAGAAAAGAATTCGCACATCTTCCATACCGGCATTCATGCCTTGACCGTAGAAAGGGACCATGGCGTGGGCCGCATCACCTAAAATGACTCCAGAGGAGCCATAATGATAAGGTCGACATTTGAGGCTGATCAGCGGCAGGTGTGGGTGTTGTTCAAAAGACGCGATCAAATTATCTTCCGAAATCAGGTCCGTTACCCCCGGAAAATGCTCGTCAAAAAAAGATGGTACTTTGGCCGTATTGTTTTCGAGCTCAGAAAATTGTTGGCCAGGAAGGAAAAGAGTACACGTGAACGACCCATCCTGATATCACATGTCCCACAATTTAGACAAAACTTAAAGAAAGAAAGAAGGGATCTAGGTGCTTACCTCACTCGGAATGGCGATAAACATGAACTCTTTGCCGGGCCAGATATGGAGATGACTTGGTGAAATGCGAAATTCGGGCTTCTTTCCTTCATCTAATTCCACCTTCTGTGGTTCGATACGGAACTCGCACCACAAAGTGTCGATGTATTCCTGCTGGTAATCCATTCTCGTGAACTTCATCAGATGATATCTCACTGCTGAATGGGCCCCATCAGCACCAATCATCAAATCGAAAGTGACTTCAATTTCCTTGGCCCGAGAACTTGAGACCATCACTGTATCGCGTGTCTCAAACCAGGCCCGCCGTGATTGAAAATCAGCACCTGTTAGTTTGTGGTTGAAGAAAATCTTCACATTTGGCATTGAATCCAATACATCCAGAAGCTGTTCATTGATTCCGGACCTATCGATGGCATATATTGCCTTCCAGTCAATAGAGTATTAGTTTCCCGAAGTTCCGTGCTAACTTTTTTTTTTTTTTCTTTCTTTCTCTTTTTTTTGGGGGGGGGAAGTACTAGTTCATACCCGGCCTTTGGCATCATAATCTTGTGAGTATTCATACAATACACCTGCTTGATTTTTGCCGTGAATCATTCGTCCTCGCATTGGTATCGTTCTCGCCATAACCTTGGCCAAAAGACTCGAGTGTTCCGCGTGTCTCATAGCATTTATTCCCCGCTCCGACAAAGCCAAGTTAATCGATTTCGTGAAATTTAGAGGAACTATGCCAGGATTGCGCAGATCTGCTTAGCTATTAGCTTGCATTCGACAAATCGGTGAGGTTTCAAGCTTCTTTGACTGGCATCAATGGACGGGCAAGTCCCAGTAGAGCTTGTAAAGGAAAGAAAAACCGCACGATCACGAAATAGACCTCATGCATCTTCGACTTGAGCAAGATACCGGTTAACCAGGCCTAGAAACTCACCTGGACGGAGCTCATAGATTTCAACATCATGACCTCGTTGCGCAGCGTACAACGCAGCCAGAGATCCCACAGGACCACCACCAACCACCACCGTCTTTTGTGGGGGAATCATAACTTTGTAGTCAACCGACGACGGAACACGAGTTTGGCAAGCAAAAATACTCCGAAAAATAAGAATGATTCTTGTCTTTTTGGCATATATCAAAAAAACAAACGCTTTCAGTTTTCCAAAGAAAGGTTAACTTGGTGCCGGGATGTTTTGTGTGGCGTTCGTGACGGGCAAAACTTTCCAACTTGACAGACTCTAATACCACCTCATGGACCCAGTTAATTACTCAAAAGTTCAAATGTTTCGCGACTAGAAGCCCCGCCGTGAATCCTGCGTGCGTGCACCTCGCTCACTGCATGTCATTTGGTCCTCGACCGTATTCAATGAGCCCTTTTTTTATCACACTTTTCAATTTTGAAGAATATTCGAATGACTAGGTGCGATGACGGTTCGACAATTTCGCGGCATGTTGCCTGTCAGGCTGCACCTCGCGGCTATTTGTGTTCGCGTTTTCCACGTGGCACAGTCAACGAAAATAGGAAAGATGTTAGGATGATGTACATTATCAAACTCTTGTTGCAGGCACTCAGCTGAACCCGTAATGACCGAGTTCTCATGATGTGATTTCTACAGCTAAATGCACATAGAGCACTGCCAAGAATATCAATCTTAGCTGGCTGGGTCGATTATTGCTTTTGGCTCCACTTCTCTTTGCAGCATCGCTTCGCAACAAAAAAAAAAAAACGTTCGCGACTTGTACTGTGCACAAATCGTGACACCATCTCAATCACGGTAAAATTGAGTTACTCTTAACTTCATAGCCACCCATAAGATGTCCTTTGAATCCTCGGTGAAGAAAAAGTGCCTTGGGAAGGATTGCAAGAATGATGCCGGCTCGCTCCAGTGTCCAACTTGTCTGAAGCTAGGGGTCAAGGACAGTTTCTTTTGCTCCCAGGACTGCTTTAAGAGAAATTGGGTAAGAGGCTGTTCTATTGTACTCGAGCGACAATAAGTCACTGCGACTCAATCCCTGCTATACGTGTACGGTTCGAGAGATCAATCTAACGAGTGCAATCAAACATCGCAGGGCGACCACAGAAGTGTGCATAAATCTCAAAGTAATATTCTGCACCACATCAAAGCTCCGAAAAAACTCTCACCAGATACTACAGTCACCAGCTTCTATAATCCTTTCCCGAGCTTCCACTTTTCCGGCCCTTTACGACCTGTTTATCCGCTTTCCGAGCACCGTACCGTTCCTAAATCGATTCCACACCCCGTCTGGTGGCAGGATGGCAACCCGAGATATAGTCGTTCTCTGACCAATCGAAACAAAATCGAAGTTCTTGATGCCAGTGGACAGGAAGCAATGCGAAAAAGCTGCAGATTAGCACGAGAGGTTCTCGATATTGCGGCTGCGGCGGCGAAGCCAGGTGTTACGACCGACTATATTGACGATATCGTTCATAAAGCTTGCATCGAAAGAAACGTGAGTCAGACATAGCCATCGATGGGTGGATTGTCGTGGGTCAATGAAAACCAACTCTTGATCTTAAAAAAAATCGAGATTCGTCAACAACAAGAGCTTGTCATAGCTCGGAGTGGTTGGTGATCAAACGAGTATATGACTGACACTACGAGAAATAGTCTTACCCGTCCCCGCTGAACTACAATCACTTTCCTAAATCATGCTGTACATCTGTCAACGAAGTTATTTGCCACGGTATTCCCGATCAACGACCTCTCGTCGATGGCGATATCTTGAACATCGACATTTCTCTCTACCACCAAGGTTACCATGCCGATCTGAACGAGACGTACTATATTGGCGATAAAGCCAAAGCCAATCCAGACAATGTTCGAGTTGTTGAGGCAGCCCGCGAATGTCTTGAAGAGGCTATCAAGGCGGTGAAGCCTGGCGTTCTCATTCGGGAATTTGGTAATATCATCGAAAAACATGCGAAGACGAAGGACTGTAGCGTTATTAGAACTTACTGCGGGCATGGTATCAACAAACTATTTCACTGCGCTCCCAATGTTCCTCACTATGCGAAGAATAAGGCCATAGGGGAATGCAAACCTGGAATGACTTTCACCATTGAACCTATGATTGCATTGGGAAAATACCGCGACATTACCTGGCCGGATAACTGGACAAGCACGACTATAGACGGAAAGCGAACTGCACAATTCGGTATGGCCTGACCCCTCAACCATACGTGCTTGAAACATAAGATGCAATTTGGTTCGGACAGCGTTCAGGCAGAAAAAACTAACGTCTTCTTAGAGCATACGTTACTAGTAACGGAGGACGGCGTTGAGATTCTTACAGCCAGAAAAGAAGACTCTCCCGGTGGAGCTGTGAACCTATCAGACGTGACTGTTTCAAGTGGCAAGGAAAGTGGCAGCGTCCGGACTTGATTGCAGGGTATTTGTGATAACCACTTGAAGAATTCGACCGTAAACAATCATTATCTTCTTAACCGGGCGGGGCCTTTGTGATTGATTGCGATAAGATTCTTCAATGTAGCACAGGGTCCTTATTGTCGGTAATGACTGATTGAATTTTGATTATTCGCGTGAAATCGCATCAGCAAAAACAAAACAAAAAATCATGGATGAACTGCATTTTGCTCGTATCTGTAATATTTTGCCACCTAATTGTGCGGTCATCGACTTTGTTACTGTTGATGTTCCAACTCCGTGATATTGTGAGCAACTGGGTAAGGCATCTGAATAATGCAGTCTCTGATGCGTATTCATTGTTTCACGCAAAGAAATCAAACGCTATACATATCCCTTATGCCTTTGATGACGGTGTAACGCTTTGCAGTCTACTTTCAGATGAAATATCAAGAGCGGCTGGAAAATGAAAGTCCTGCCAAAGCCAACGAGAGCGTCGGGCAGTGGACGACAAGGCTTAATCTGCACCAGTCCTCTAAGCACGGACCACAGCGTCCCGCCACCGACTAGAACGATGGGAGGGTGGACTTGGCCTTCACAAGCGATCAATCACATTGCATCAATCCCACCAGTTCCACCACAAATTCTCTCAATCCGAATTCCTTTCTTCCGGTTATCATCGCCCTAGCTGCCAGCATTGCTCAACATCGCTATCAAGCTTCGCAGTTTCGCTCCCGAGCCTAGTGGACGACGTGACACATCTCAGGCTGCCTAATTTCTGTTTGCGCCAATAGCTTCATCTGGCTCACGCTTCCACGTTCTCGTCCGCGACCGATTTTTTTTTTTTTGGCAACGGATCCTGCCATCAATCTACTCGCATTACTGTTCAAAGAGCTTGTCACGCTTTCTCGCTGTTCGTCGCACTGATCTGCTGCTCTCGCAGTCATGATGTCTGGAGAGGCCTGGCTGTACCTACTGGCAGTGTTGATCAACGCTGTCAATCTCTTCCTGCAGGTTTTCTTTACCATTATGTACAGCGATCTGGAGTGGTACGTCAGAACATACTGTATACCGCAATTTTGAGATTGGTCGACCATGCTCTTGATTCGGCCAATTTTGGGAAACACTCATAAGGCTAACTCGAAGAAGTGACTATATAAATCCTATTGAACTCTGCAACCGTCTGAATGCCTATATTGTCCCAGAAGCCGCAGTGCATACTTTTCTGGCTTTCCTTTTCATTATTAATGGCTACTGGGTTGCGGCTATTCTCAATCTGCCTCTTCTTGCGTGGAATGCCAAGAAGTGAGTATTCTGATGTCAACATTGTCCTACTTATGTACTGAGTCTAACGCTGCAACAGGATTGTCGACAACACCCACCTCCTAGATGCGACAGAAATTTTCCGTAAATTGAACATTCACAAGAAAGTTGGTGGCTTGTTATCTCCTTCACAAACAAATCCTTGACAAGCTTTTAGTAGACTAACAAGATATAATAGGAGTCATTTGCCAAGCTCGCTTTTCACTTGGTGATGTTCTTCTTCTACTTATATAGCATGATTGTTGCCCTAATTCGAGCCGAATCGTCCTAAAAATAGTTGCAAACACATGCTTCAAACAAGATTTGGAGATCTGATTCATCTTAAATTGACTTGCTTCTAATGCTACTCGGCATGGACTCGGCATTTCAAGTGGTCGACAATGCTCATGCTAGCATGGATTGACTAGGAGAGTACCATGTTTTTGATACCTGTTTATCAGATGGTGGGAGACCATCATAGCATTTGTCTGATGGGATGGCTTTGGCAACAGTTGAATGAATCGCTGATACTCGGAGGCAGTTTGGCGTTCATTGTAGGGGTAATGTTCTTGTAAACGGCTCTGATGATTTTCCATGTTTTATTCATACTCCTCTATGAAAGTGTCAATGCGATGAACAATTTCGCAATTAAGCAAAACTTCGAATATATTATTCTTTCCATGCGTGCTTGTCCGCGAAATATAAGCTGTCGAACCACAAGTCGTCGACGACATTGTAGAGTTGGTCACGTGATAGATAGTGTGTTGACTGACTGGACCCCAGTCTTATTCTCGAGTGCATCTTGTTTCTTTCATCCATCTCGAAGTCTACCAACTGTCGAGTCATGCTCGTAGCCGAGATGGAGGATTTCGGGAAGTATCCGCCAAACCTGGCCCCTCAAGACGCTCTTTTAGTCCGGCAGCAAACAGAACAGGATCATGCTGTGATACCGTATTCTCTCGACGACATGTCAAGACCCAAAGCTGGGCCATTGAGCCCATTTGACGGCAGCTCGACTGCTTCAAAGCGAAAAAATCTTCTCACTGGCTTTGCAGAAGAAGCATTCTTAAGCGAGCACACCTTTAGAAGCAAACATAGGGCCGTCGAGAGACGAGGGGGGCCACAACGAGAACATCGAAGCGCAAAAACATTCAAAGACCAATCAGCTAAGCTTCGAGCTAATCGAGAAGCGAAGGGGAACTCTTCCATCAGCGAAGGACCTGGCTCTTACGTTGGTCCCTGGGCAAGGTATAATCGCTCCGAATACGCCACCGTCGACGAGAATGAAGCGCTCGCCAGTGACGAAGAGTACGAGATAGTTGAAGAGGAGACAGAAGAAGACGTAGTTGCAAGCGGAACAGTGGTTCAACCACCTGAAGTTGCACTCGCTCGTCGAAGACAAGTGGAAAAGCTTGGAGATGAGAAGACCACATTTCACGGCTCACAGGAGTTCGATTATCAAGGCCGATCATTCATGCATATACCACAAGATTTGGACATTGATCTTCGCAAAGAGACTGGCGATACGACCAACTATATTCCAAAAAAACAAATTCATGCGTGGAAAGATCACAAAATGGCTGTTACTGCACTTCAATTTTTCCCTGGATCAGGTCACTTGTTATTGTCTGCGAGCGCTGATACGACGGTCAGAATACGCGATGTCTATCATGACAAAGAACTTCTTCGATCATATTCAGGACATTCGAAGGCTATCACGGATGCCTGCTTCAATACGTCTGGTACACAATTTCTGTCCGCTTCGTACGATCGCATGATGAAGTTGTGGGATACCGAAACTGGGACATGTATCAGTAGATTTACGACCGGCAAGACACCACACGTCATTAAGTTCAATCCAGATCCTGAACATGCCACGGAGTTTTTGGCCGGTATGTCAGACAAAAAAATTGTCCAATTTGATACCCGTGCACCCAGCGAAATTGTTCAGGAATACGACCACCACCTCGCCGCCATAAATACCATCACGTTTGTGGATCGGAATCGTCGCTTCATAACCACTTCTGATGACAAGTCTCTTCGTGCCTGGGACTACAATATTCCCGTTCCTATCAAATATATCGCAGAACCTGATATGTATCCCATGACAAACGCTGCTTCTCATCCAAGTGGAAAATACGTCGCGTTCCAGAGTTCTGATAATCAGATTTTGGTATATGGCGCAAATGATAAGTTCCGACAGAATAGGAAAAAGAGCTATCGTGGGCATAACAACGCGGGTCTGGCTATAGGTTTGGACTGCAGCCCTGATGGCCAGTTTTTGGCATCAGGCGACTCAGGAGGTTATGTCTGTTTCTGGGATTGGAAAACCTGCAAGATGTACCACAAACTTAAAGCAGGCACGCAAGCTACCACATGTGTGAAATGGCACCCCCATGAAACCAGTAAACTGGCATCGGCGGGCCTGGATGGTGAGATTCGATATTGGGATTAATCGAATCATCAGCTTCCTGCAATCGACTGCTGTACATCGTGGCATGGCATTTGAGACGGACAGCGGAATCACATTAAATAAATCATCCTACTGCTTTACCTTTTCCACCTGAAGCGCCGTCGTGTTTATTCGACTTCGAGAACATTCTACTTTCTACAGCTGCATAATGCTTAACAGGATTCGTTTGAAACCTGCTGAGAGGATTACCCTCTGCGAGCTCGGGGCGACATGACATGCGGTAAAACGGACCATTTTATGCCGAGTTGGCTATTTCGTGCCAAGAGACGAGAAGTACACAAACCATATCACCCGATTGATCAGTTCACCCTTGACTTTGACCGAAAAAAGAATTTGACGCCCTAGTGCACTATCAGTCTTATCTGTACAGGACAAGACAACAATATGTGCACTCATGTCGACCTCAATTTTGAAACGGCAACCACCGTTCGTCCTGAGGAGTCATGGGAACAGGACCCGAATGCCACTTCACACAATAGCTTACAAGAGGTAGGAATATAACATAGGCGTAAATTGCATGACTGAACCCCCTTTTTGAGCGAACAACATCAAAGGCAGGTGGATCTTGGATTTTACAAGGCGATGAGTATACGATACAGTTGCAAGACCCGAGGTGGCTTGCGGGCAAACTGACGGGTAGTTATTAATCATGTCAAAACAGAGAATGAAAGGTCTGAGTTATTGATGTTTGAGATATGTAAATCTTCTCCCGTATAAACCCACATACGCTTGTGCAGGTCACATTTGACTTTTTTCCATTTGCCCATAGCCTTCGCCAGGCTGGAAGAACTTCGGACACTTCAGAACGTGCGAGTAGTGAGTGGCATGGCGTGGTCGAAAGAATTGGAATCACAGCACAACATGCTTGTATAACGTGACTTACACCAGGATATACCACAATTGATTTGCCACAATTCAAAGCAAATCCAAGCCATCAACCAGAACCCAGATATCATCATGACGATTTGTGCACACTTTCACCGATCTAGCTTGTCTTGAGCAGCTAACCCCCCTATCGAAACAGAACAAAGGCCATATATTCGTGCTTTTGCATTACATACACAAAGGTCCCGGGAGAATGATCGATGAGGATACTAACACTACAAAATTTGCAAGCAGAAACGCGGCTGCCTCATTTGTGCATTACTCTACACCTTCTGCCAACCTTCTGCCATTATCAAAGGTCTATCACCAGAGTCAAAAAGGACCATTTCACAGGCTTGTTCCAGAAATCCATCAAAATCCTCCTACTGACCGACGTGCCTTTGGTAAAGAGAACCGATGCTCCTTTGGACATGCAGTAAGCCTCACAGCTCCAGTGCGCGTAGATTCACCTCACGTCCCATCCCACATGCTACCCGCCTGCCCAACAGCTCTATCAAGAGTGCTGCATACGAAACTCATTTTTCATTATTTCTTCTGCTAATTCAAAAGGTTTCACCTAATAAGACCGAGTAAGCAGTCCAAAATTTCGGCAACAGTGGCTCTCTCATTCCCCGAAAATTGCGCCAACGCCAGCACCTCTTTGATCATGTCCAAACCAATACAGCCTACCAAAAGCCTGGAGCTAGTCCGAAATGAAGGAATAGTCAACTGCAACAACTCTGGAGATCTGGAATGTGCTGATTTCAGCAAAGCTAGGGCGGTTTACTCGCAGGATGACACGGAAAGTGGAAGCGCTATCTCGAAAGACCATTGCTATAGCGGGGGGATCGGAAGAGATTCGCAAGAAATCGTGTCTTCTGTGACAAACAGCGCATTGGAATCGCGAAACAGAGACGGCCTGACTTATCATTCCTGGCTTGGAGTCGCTGCGAAAAGTCCAACCAAGCTATTACAAGCTCAACCATCATGCAAATACTTCGAAAACGAATACTTCAAGGTACAGAGGTCCAAAACGGCTGGACTGGGAGCGATAGCCACCAGGAACCTCAAAAAAGGAGACGTCATCCTCCGGGAGAAACCCTTGTTTACCGCGAACGCCAGTAGCGTTTTCGAAGCCTATGAAAATCTCACAGGTCATGAAAAGGATGTGGTGATGAGTCTTCATGCCAATACACTGCTCAAACCTGGAACGCCCAGGATACAAGCAGTATGGAAAACGAATTGGTAAGTGAGCAAGACAGTTCTAGTCAATGCTGAACGAGGCTCTTTGTTACTGTTCTGATTCTTGTGTCAATTAACCCTCTCCTCCCCACTTCTCCCCTCTTCACTCGAAAAAGGCAAAAAGAAACCAAAGAAAAGAGGTCGCTACCGGATTCTCACATTTACTAGCTTTGCGATCACGGAAACAGTGGCGGGGTTATTTCCAGTAGCATCTCGATTCAATCATGCGTGCCATCCTTCTCAGAGTATTGACTTCTCATTTGACCAGCACAGTGGGCTCTTAGTATTATCGGTGCGAGCAAAGCACATTGCGATCGGTGAAGAATTGAAGATATCATATGGAATTGATCGAACGCCAGAGGATTTATACCATCGTTACGGATTTATATGTCAATGCGGAACGTGCGGTGGCTTGAGTGAGGAAAATCCCACAATTCTTGGCTCGCTGTGGTGATTTGTCGCTTCGTTTCTTCCATAAATTATTACTAAAGCTACTAAAACTATACCTAGCTAAAGGTATAAAAATAATTATAAGAACAGCTAGAAAATTAAAAACAATTATAAAAATAAGGAAAAAATAAGGTCTTTACGTTTAATAGTAATTCATTTATAAAGTACTACAAATTACTATATATCTAACCTAAAGCCCTAATTTTAGGCTTTATAATTCTATAAGTTATTTTTATTTATAAGTTTTTTTATTTTAAAAGTTTTCTAGATTTTATATAACATGTTCTTTTGCTTTTAGCCTTAGTGCTCTATAATAATTAACTCTAATACTTATTTAAAGAGAGTGTTAAAAATAATAGCATTATTAATAGGGAATTTCTTACTATTAGTGCTATAATTATAGCGCTGATAGAAGCACCATATAGGAGGGTTTTATAAGTTAGTGTAAGCTAGTAAGTGCATATATATGTGTAGTATAACTATAAAAATCTAACTAAACGTTATATATATATATAAAGCTTATAACTATAAGGTCTCTATAAATCTTTACTTTTCAAAGTCTTTCTTACTTATTTTAATAGCTATATAGTTAGGCTAATAGCTACTTAATATAGGCTAAACTTTAAATTAAATTTATAAGGTGCCCTGTGGCGCAGTGGTTAAGTGTTATAGAAAACCTTATTACTTTTCTTATATAAGTAAGAATTATAGGGGGTTATAGGTTTAATTCCTATATAGAGTATAGTTTTCTCTTAGTGTAGTAAGGGCTATATTTTAAGAAAAAACTAGACTTTAATTAATTAGAAAAGTAGAGAGGCTTAAGCTAATTAGTAGCCTAGTAAGTAAAAACTAAAGTAAGCCTAGTCTCTTATTTTTTCTAGCTTACTAAGTAGTGTAGATTAGCTACTTTTATCTTATAAAAAGGTAAAAATACACCCTAGCTCTATAGGTACTAAGTTAGTTATAGCTATAATTACTAGAATTAATAAGTATAGAGTAACTAAGGTTATAAAGTAGGAATAATCAAGGAAGAATTAATTATAAAGTAAACTAAAGTATAAATATTTAACTAGCTTTTTATAAAAGAAAATTAAACTTAGAATTTTAGAATTCTAAAAAGTAAAAAAAATTATATATTTAGTTAAGTTTTTTATTTTCTTAAGTAACTACTCATTAGTAATATTATATAAGTAATTATATACTAAGCTAATTAGGACCCTAATAAAGGTTTTCTAATGACTAAATAAAGCATAAAGTGCAGAGGTTCTAGATATAGCTAAGCAAAAATTACTAAAGCTAGCTAGCGTATAAGAATAAATAAATAAATAAATTTATAAGGTAATTAGTAAAGATATAAGAAATACATGAAAGAAAGTAACTAAGCTAGTAAGGCTATTTAGTTAAAAAGGTTAGATATTTTATAATATATATTTCTTACTAATTTATATAATAAAAAGGAATTTAGAGAAAATCTTGAAACTAACCTAAGTCTTTTGCTACTAAATTCTAGGTTCTTATAATAGATTTAAGCTATTAGCCTAGATCTTTATTAGAGTTATAGCAGAGATAAATAGAGGGTAGGCTATGTACTATTAAAGCTAGCCCTACCTATAAGACTATAATCATTAACAAGCAGAATAATAATATTAAAATTCTTCTTTTTCTTTTTATAATTAATAATAATAATATTAACATTAAAATAAAATACTTTTTAAATTATTTAAAATAATTATTAATTATTACTATACAACGTATAGTAACTATATATATATGATGGATTTAAGCTAGAGGCTTAGATCCTTAGCGGAGTAGAAGAGGGGTATATAAGGTAACTTACTATACCTATAGGGTAAACCCTATAAGTATATATTATATATAAAATAAATATATAATAGAGAAAGATAGTAGTTTTTCCTTTCTTTTTATAAATAATAATAACTTTATCAATATTAAATTATAGTTATTATTTAGGCTAGTTTATAATAGTTATTATTTATTATAATACTACTCATAATATTTATTTTTATATAAATAATACAATAAATTTTTAATATTATAAATAAATAGCTTAATTAAGTAACATATAAAACTTATATTATATTTATAAAGCTATTACTTTAATATTAGCTTAGCTGAAGAAATTATATTATTATATAATTATAATAAATTAAGTATTTTATATAAATACCTTAATATATACTAATTAAATATAACTTAAGTATAAATTACTTTTAACAAAAAACCTTTTTAATAAAATAAGGCTTTATTTTAAGCTTAATAAAGCTTTATAGTATATAAGCTAAAATCTAATTTAAATTTTATTAATATTAATTATAATAAATAGTTTTTTATTTATTAAAACTTATTACTAAAAAGTTTAAATATGAGTAGCTTTATTTTTTAAGCTAAATAATAATTATTAATATATATTAAGCTATTTTTATAACTACTTTAATATTATATTTATAAATCTTTATTAAAAAAAGTATATAATTATAAAGTTAAACTAACTTAAATAATACTTGAATAAATAATTTATATATTTTTTTATTTATTTTAAATAAAAGTTATATTTTGTAAATAAAAGTATATAAATAAATATAGTAAAACTTATATAGCTTTAAATAAAATTTAATAAATAAATAAAAAATTATTATATAAACTATAATATTTTTTTTTTAATTACTATATAGTTATTATGTAATATTATAATATTACATCAAATATTACCTTATATTAAATTAAAGAATTTATTAAAGTATATTACTACTTTTATATTAAATATATCTTAAATAAAAATATAGCTATAATAAATATTAATTTCATTAGCTTTTTAACTTTTAAACAAAGTTATAAATTCTTTAATTAAAATAAAATAAGTATAAAGTTTATAAATACTAAAGATATAAGTTAAGTAACTTAAGTATTATAAAATATTATTAAGTATTATAAAACTACTTATTAGTATTTATATTATAATAGTAATAATTATTCTATTTAAGATTATATATAGCTTCTTATTTATTATTTAATAAAGAGTTTAAATATTCAAGTCTTAAATATTTTTAATAAAAGAATACTAAGTAATAATAGTAATTTTAATTTTTTAAAAAATAGCTTTATTGTATAAGTTTTAATAATAAAATATAAATTAGTAATATTAGCTTATACTATATTTATTATAATAATGGGTTAAATATTTATAAAAAAGTATTATTTTTTTTATATAATAGTTTTAAGTTTATTAATACTTAAGTAAATAATAATTATTATAGCTATATTATTATAAATAAAAGTATAGTTTAAAGGTTAAGCTTTTAATATATTATTTTAACCTAAATATATACTTTAATTACTATTATAATAATTATATAATATGGCTATATTAATACCTTTTAATGCTATAAGATTACTTATTTTATTCAATCTAGTATTAACCTAAATAATTAATTATTTCTTATAATAGCTTATATAATTCTAAGTTTATTATAAAACTATATTTTAAGGGTACTATAAATCGCTTAAAATAATATTGTATTATATTTTACGAAATATCTTTTTATTATCTATATATAGGGTAGCCTAAAGATTTATACCTTAAATACCTAAAAAGTAGCTTTATTAATAATTATTATTATAAATTTAATATATATAAAATTAGCTTATTAAGTACTTTAATTTAATAAAATAAATAGTATTATATTTATAAGCTTATAAAAAATTAATATTATTTTTATATTTATAGTACATTTAATAACTTCAAAGAAAAATAAAAACCTTTTTTTTTATTAAGTAAGTTAGTTAACTTTAAAGATTTATTTTATCATAAAAATATTAATACCTTACCTTTTAATTAAAGGTAAGCTAATTACTATATTTATTTATAATGAAATCCTAATAATAGTTTATTAAACTAACCTTAAGCATTACTTTATAATATACTTTAAAACTAATTATTGAAAATATAAAAATAAATTATAAACCTAATAAATAAAGGCTAAATTTAAGCTTTTTTCTTTTTAATTATTATACTAATACTTTTAACTAAAAAAGTAAGTAAAGGTTAGTATTTTTATATAAACTATAAAGTATTAAATAAAATTATACCTAAGACTAATACTTATTATTACTTATTAAAGAGATTTTATATTCTTTAATTAATACTTAATGATTTATAAAATTAAATATTTATACTACTTTTTACTACTTATATATTATAAAAGAAAATAAAGCTTTAATAGCTTTTTATATATATTTTAATTTTTTTAAATAGCTTATTTACCCCTTTAACCTAGCTAGGGTACTTATAATATTTTAATATTATATTAATAATATATTAAGGAATGCTTTAAGGGCTTATATAATAGCTTACCTTAATAATATCTTTATTTATACTAATAATATATATAAAAAGTATATAAAGTATACTAAGAAGATTCTTTTTTACCTTTAATAAGCTAGCTTATATTCTAATTTTTAATAAGTATAGCTTTAATATAATTAAGGTAAAGTACATGAAATTTATAATTTAAACTAGCTATATAGTATAGCCAAACCTAATTAAAGTAGCTACTATTTATAAATAAAAAGTATTAATATAGCCATAAAGTATATATTATTTTTTAAGCTTTATAAACTTTTACTAAGAATTTATAGCTAACTCTTTAAACTTTATTAGGCCTTTACTTAACCTTACTAAAGAAAGTATTTTATTTATTTATTTTTTAGCTTATTAAATAGCCTTTTAATACCTTAAAAATATATTTTCATTAGCTTTTATTCTAACTAAATAGAATTTTACTTAAAATATAATAATAATTATTAATATATTAAAAAAGGTAATTAGGGGTTACCGTGATTAATATAATATAATAAGTATACTATAACTTATAGCTTATTACTTTACTTAACTTATAGCTTTTTAATATAATTATATAATTTATAATAAGAAACTACTTAATAATATTTTATACCTTAAAATATAATTTACTAAGCTTTATAGTATTTTTAAGCTATTCATAATTCTTACTAGCTATAAAAATTTAGAATATTTTATAAGCCTTTAGAAAATATTAAAATATTAAGTATATTAAGTAAAAACCCTTTTTTTAATTTTTATTTATATTATAACTTAAGCTTTTAAATATTATATTTTAATATATTATTTTATTATAAATAAAATAAAATAAGGGAGCGTATAATAACTTAGCTATTACTTTACTTAGTATTAATTAATTATTTATTATAGCTATATTATAGCTCTTTTACCTTAGTTTTGGGGTAAAATTAAATTTTAATTAATATGATAATATCTAATCTATAAAGCTATAGTATTTTTATAAATAATTATTTTTAAAACCTTTAAAACTAAGATATATAAGCTAACTTTATATATTAATTTAAAA
>AFRA01000655.1:0-20286 GCA_000223055.1 Claviceps fusiformis PRL 1980
AAAAAAGTAAAAAAAAGAAAAGAAGAGAGAGAGAGAGAGAGAGAGAGAGAGAGAGGGGGGGGAGGGAGGGCAGGCATGCCACGGCGTTGGAAAGAAAGGGGGGTTTGCTTCCAACAAGATTGGCAAAGCGTCCCTGGCTTTTATTTAGAGAGGTCGATTTTTTTTTCGATTTCTTTTTTACAGAGAAAACACGACAGCATGGTATCTAACGGTCGTATCGTATTAGACTATCATAATAAATCTGACTCGCCAGGTTTGAATCTGCGAAAAACACGTGGCACGCCGGGAGTTATGGGTGCCGAGTCGCCGAAGAAGCATGTCATTGATGAAGAATGCAGGTGCGAGCGAGTGCAGAGACCAAGATTGAACAAGACAACACTGGATCATTGATGGACCCACAACCACTCGGTTCAAGGCCGTGTCCGCCAGCTGGCCAGGAGTTTCCGTGCACAGTGCGTCGTAGGTAATTCCGAACCTGTTTGCGCCAAAATTTGTATGGCGACATGTTTGAGGCTACCCACACCCACTGTATCTGGTGTGGTTCTCTGGAAAGATCGGACCGGCAAGATGTGTGAGCCGGGTGGCCGAGGTACGAGAAAAAGAGAAAGGAAAGAAGAAGATGACCAGAATAGAAAAAAAAAAAGAAAAGAAAACCATGCCCGCATAAAACATGTTTCATTTCATTTATTTTCCTCCTTTTTTTCTCGGCTTTTTTTTTGAATAAAAAAATTGAAACAAAAATCATATCATCGTCTACAAAACGCAGAGTGTCACAAGATCGTCATTTCTCCTCTCCAGAGAACCCAAAACCTCCACACCCCCCTTTTTTGCTGCATTCCTACATCAAATGTAAGTATTGGCCACACAAAGATCCCAAGACAGTAGGAACCAATCTTGGGCCGGTCGGCAAGACAAACATCGAAACAAAACACCATCCAGACGATTTGTGGTACATGGATATGTACATACTACAACATACATGCCCACAGACTACCTAGTACCCAAGGTACATTGGCATGCCTCCTGCTTACACGTGTACACATGTAGATAAAAAGTTGAATCGAACCACATCTTCTTCTTCCCTTCCCCTCTTTTTTGCAATCTGTTCGTCGCTTCATCCCACCGCCGCCGCAGCCGCCGCCTCCGCTCCGCCGCCTTGCTCTGCTGTACCTTGCTCTCCCTCCTTCCGCCCGCCGAGCTCTTTTTCTGCCTTCCCCGCGGCTCAACAAGCGTCTCTGGTAGCTCGACCCCGACAAAGTAGTCCGCCATTCTTTTCCAAATCGTTGATAGCGAAATAGACGGGAGGTTCGGACAGGAAACGGAAATATATACAACATTGTTGAAGCTCTAAAAATTGAAAAAAAAAAGAAAGAAAAAAAAGAAAGAAGAAGAAATACCTATCCGACACCATTTACACCATTCATCTTTATTCAACACACATGGCCTGAGTGAGGGCGGGCGCGCAATGGCGATGGCCCGTTCTGATCGCCGGGCCTCGTCGAGCATCATCGCATCTTCATCGTCCGACCTCCGCCCGCTCACGAGATCATCCACCATTCCGACCACGTCCAACACCTCGTTCCGGCGGCAGTTCGATGCCCACCTCGACGCCGACCCCGACGCCGACGCCGACCCCGATTCCGCTATCGCTGCCTCTGCCTCTGATGGCGCCCTCAGCGGCACCCGCAAACGCAGTCAGAGCCATCATCACCATCACCTTCACCACCACAACGACTCCTCGTCGCCCGTCCGCCCTTCGATACTGCAGCCCCGCGTCGCGGTTGTCTTGAACGTCGATCCCCAGTGGCACCCGTACCTATTTGCTTTTCGTCTACTATCCATTGTCCCGGCCGTCTGGTGGGGGTTGCCGTGCGCCCTGCAGCTCATCCTGAGCATTCTCCCTGGTCAGGAGAGGATCGTGGTCGTTCGGGGAGGCGCTTGGGACGGCCGACTACACAGCAGCCATGATGCCGTTCCGTTTGCTCTGACCGAAGGCGCATTGGCTACGATATGGGTTCGTTCGCGATAAAAGTTCCACATGGAAACAGCAATGTTCTGTGTCTTCGCTCTTACTAATCTCGTACGCTGCGTGTAGAGCTTCGCATGCGGCTACCTGGCTTTTTTCTTTACCGATTGCCTGATGTCTCGATGGTCAGTTTTTTTCCATTTGGCCCTACGGAGGCTACTTCCTCTTCTTGTCTCTGTGGTGCCATTTTATCAGCTAGATTGCTGACTTGTTGTCTTTGGCGCAAACGAAAATACACATAAAAAAAAGGCTTATTCATTACACTCCCCAGGCGACTATTGTTCGCCTTCTTACCATCAACGCCGTCAATGCATACCTCACCATGACAGTGCTCTCTCTGGCCGGAGGCTTCCAAGATCCGAGATTAATGCTCCCCGGGTGGATTAGCATTGCTACTGTACGTCTGATCCCTCCAGGAGGCTGGCTCGTTCTCTCGTTCTTTCCTACTGCCCACCTGGATTGCTTCGTATTCCTACCTCGATTCCTATTTCCCTTCATTTTTCGAATCTCTCCCCTTTCACCCCAGACATGTCCGCTAACGAAAACCCGCGCCTCCCTGCCCAATAGACCCTCACAGTCAGCTACCACATCACGCACCAAAAAATCAACATCCGGAAAGAAACCTCGACATCCATCAACGTCTTCTCCATAGCAAGCTACATTAGCATGGTCACCCTGCTGGTACACATGCACTCTTTTGAGCACAACTACCCCACCGTCCCGCTGGTCGGACGAATCCGCAGAATCTGCAACGAGACGTATACCATGTTGGCGCAGATCAAGGGAGCCATTGAACGGGCTGAGCTTTAAAAAGCATAAAGAATGACGTGAAAATAAGTATAGAAACGAAATACAACAAATAAAGAACGATATAAAAAGCAAAGAAGAAGAAGAAGAAGAAAATAAGCACACGTAAAAAACCCAAAAAGAATAAAGCGAAAACACGAAGCCAAAAACATGTCATCTTAAAAGACACCCCTTAGACCATGTCATGCCTATCAGCACTCAGACAAGACTTGCAAACAGACACAGATTGTGCTGCTCAGGATCAAGCAAACAATTTGAAAGCCGTCATGTTTCTTTTACCTTCTTTCTTTTCCTCTTCTTCTTCCTCTTCTTATTATTACCATGTTCATCTCTGAGAGTGGATGCACCGGTCTATGTGATATCAAGTCAGGATGTGGGCATTTCGTAGCGAGATAAAACACTCATTCGGTATATCCATGGCAGTTTGTGCAGGTTTGTCAAGCTTCTTGTGCGTCTTTGAATGGTTGTGTCGTGATCCTTTTTTTTTTAAAAAAAAACACATAATAATCATAATGATTCTTTTCTTTTCCTTTCTACTTTTCTTGTTGTTATGTCAGGTTTACTATGCCGGCGTTGATAGCGGCTTGGCGTCACGGCGTTTAGGACCACGTCTCGTGAGCCACCATTGCATTTCACTTTAATACAGACCGCTTCTTCAGCTTAAAATACATACGTCATCTGTCACCGGTGCCATGCTTGGGCATATTCTGTGCCTTTGTGGACAAGACTTGAGAAAAATTGAATTTCCATTTGACTATGCTGTCGTGGACTACGGCCGAGCTCGCCTAAGAAAGCGAATTCCACAAGCGACTGACAGGCCATGCCGAAAGGCAGTATGATGCCAAACCTTGCCACTCACCGCGACGGGGTGCAGGGCGCGGCGAGCACAACTTTCTCAATTCAGGTTTTACCACCACCAAACCAAAATAAAACCTCACGCATCGGTGATTAAGAATGGCCGTCGTCCCCGAGCGTGTTTGGAGCAATTTTGAGCCCCTGGAATGTCGATACACCTGAAAAAAAAAGAGTCGCAATACGCGGGGGATCAAATCTCGTCCCAAACCGTCCTCAGCGTCAGCCGGATGGACACCTTCTTGGTGACCTTGAAACTGACGGGGCAACGGCGCATTGCAGGCTTAGAAACCGTGGACCTTGATGGTTTTGGCGTCTAGCTCGAGACCCTCTTTCTTGTCGATGAGAAATTCCTGAACATCTTTGCGCTGATCACCCTGAAGCTGGATCACCTCGCCCATTTCAGTATCATTGACAATGGTGCCATTGCAAGCTGCAAGTGAGGTGGTTAATAAAAATGACACATCAGAATGCAGAAAAGATTTGACAGGGCTCTGGATCAGGTCCATAATTTTTTTTTAAAAAAAAAAGCCAGAGGAAAACGCACGTACCGAATTTTTTCTTGATAACCTTGAGAATTTTCTTCTGGTCAAATTTCTTCGGGAGACCCTGAACAGTGGTCAAAGTCTTGCGTCCATTACGCTCTAGAGAAGGAATTAATATAAGGATTGGAGAGATGGAGGCGTCATTCATCATGTACAGCTCAGATGCCGGAAAATAAAATGCGGCATTCTTTCATGGGGCAGCAAATGGCCAAAAAGGGGGACGTGACACGTACGCTGAATACGTATATGTATGTAATTCTGTGCCTGCTTGGTCTCGCCTGTATCTTCGTCGGCCTCGGCGAAGGGATCTGTTAAAGGGGGGTGAAGAAAATAAATTAGTATTTGAGGTTTGACGACACCCGCAAGTTGAGGTGAGGGGTGGAACGCGACCCCTCCAAGAGACAAGACAGACGCTCGGTGAGTTATTCTTTTTGGCGACAAGAGCACGATGCGGGAGGAGGGGAGGTAAAAAAACATACCAAAGGTCTTAAGATTTTCGATGGACATAAACTCGGACGTTGAGGGGTGACTTTGGGAAATGGGTTGTTGTCAAAAGGGGAGAGGTAGGTGTGGCAGTGGAGGGCCGAAGAGAGAGATGGCTCGCTGAGAGTTTGGAGGGTTTTTTTTTTGTTGTGGTTGGGTTCGTAGGGTCGCGAAGTGGCAAAAAAAATTGTAAAGAGACCAAGTACGATGGTTCGTAGCAGAGTGAGACGACAGATGCACGTTGATAAGAGGCAAAAGAGTTGAGACAGCGTTCGCGACGGCAGGGCAGAGTGTTGGTGGTTAAACGTGACGAGTGATGAAGCGGAAGGAAGTGGGTGGACGGTGGAGGAAGAAAATGGTCTGGGTCTGTCTGGCTGGTCTGGCCAGGTGCCGACACTTCGAGGCACCTGGCCGCCAGCCAACTACTAGGCAACTGGTGGAACGAAAAAGGCCGAGCCAGCGCCAGCGCCGAGTGGTGGGCAGGAGCGGGCAGTGGCCAATTGCCCCACTGCAGCCGCTGGCGGCCGTGCCGGGTCTTGTCTTGGGTGTGTGTGGTGTGTGTGGTCTGCATGCCTGACATATCAGGTGCGAAGCGGCGGCAGCCAAGCCAAGCCCTCGTCTAGACACGGCGGAGCCGACGCCAGCTGGGTCAAGTGAACGTTGGTCCGTCCGAGTCCAAATTCACACTGTCCTGTCCAGGCTTGCAGTCGAGGAGAGCATGCGCCGAGTTGTGACAGCTGATGATGATACAGAGAAAACGATGCGAGCCATCCGCTGCGGGCGGCGCGTGATAACTTGCGGCTTTCTTTCTTTTCTTTTTTTTTTCTTCTTTTTGTTTTTCTTTTTTTTCTTGCGCATATTGCGGCCATCCGATTCCCAGCCGCGACATGCACGCGGCACGTGCCCCTCCATCAAAAGCCGCCAATGGCAGTGGCGGTTGAGTTGAGCGTCGTGCAAGTTCCGTCATTCCATGTCACCAGTCGCAGCGGAGCAAGCGAGATGCCATGAAACAACAGAAATGTGGTCAAGTCGGTTCTTCTCATGCAGCCAATTGCCTCGTTGCGTCAGCCGTTTTATGCTAGCACGGGAGGTCAACTGGCGGACAGCTGGTGGACAACTGGACAACTGGACAACTGGACAACTGTCGGTTGGCTGACCTACGGCTGGCTCGCAGCTGGCCCGCAGCTGGCCCGGCTGGCTGGCTGGAGGTCAACAAGCAAGTCGAGTCGGCCCCGCCAAATGCCGCGGATTCGACATTTCATCCTGCCTCATCAAAAGACGGCCGGAATCGACACGATGCGGCCGAGTCACTGAAGTCCGGGGCCTCGCTTTCCAAGCCACGAATCCAATCGCCGCCACCAGTCTTCGTCTCACAGCACGATGCCCTTTGAGCCCCAGCAACACCCGCCTTCGACTTTGCCATATTTTCAACAGGTGAGCCTCGACAATGACAAGGACGTCTGGGTCCCCTTCTACAGCCATGGCTGCACCTTCAATCCTGAAGCCTTCTCGCGCATAATGGCGAACATGATACACAATCCCAATCTCAATTCCACATGGCTGTATCGCGCCGACATTCTGTACGACGACGCGGCCGAGCCTCGGAGCCAGGACTCTGTCGGTAGTCAAGTCGACAGCTTATCGGAAAACGACAAGCCCATATGCCGCGACATCGCCAACATGAGCAGACACCGCACGCTTGTGCGGAAACTGATACCGAGAAGCGAGAAACGAGACCGGCCTCTGAACCAAACCTGCGCGTACCATCATGCCCATGATGCACAAGACAATCAAATCACAACACTCGTCGTCTACCTCCCTCACACATGCTCACTGCAGGACCTCCCCTTTTACCACCCCAAGGTTCGGGGCATCGCGCATCTTCACCAGTGGAATCCCCTCTCCGGCACCGGCACGATATCCGTACACTTCCTCGGCGGTCCGGAAGACGAGCTCAAGGACCCCAAACTCAATCGCGTGGCCTACCACCTGCTCGAGATCCTGTATAAACACGGCCAAGGAACAACAACAGGCTATGTCAAACGAGTACATCATGACCTTGTCATTCCCCAAGCAAGATTTCAAGACCGCTACGCCCAGCTCAAGGCCAAACACGCCCGACACCTCGTCAACACCTGGGCAGAAGTGACCGATCCCGGCAAGCACGTATTCGAAGACCTGGGCATCGCCGCCTTTCTCATGGAGCTCTGGACAGACATGTACAAGGACGGCCCGTTCCCTGGCTTCGTTGACATCGGCTGCGGCAACGGCCTCCTTGTGTACATCTTGCGGCAAGAGGGCTACGAGGGGTGGGGATTCGACGCGCGCGCTCGCAAGTCATGGCCCACCTACATGATGCCCTCGAGCAACTCTCCCACGGGCCGCTCTCTCGAAGAGAAACTTCTCCTACCAACGGTCACGACGACGGCTACAACGTTGGATGATGCCGAAACTCGCAGTGACTCCAACCCCGCCAGCACCGTAACCCACTCAACCCCCTCAACCCCCTTCCAGCTCGATCCTATCCAAGTCCACAACGGCTCCTTCCGGCCCGGCACGTTCATCATCTCCAACCACGCCGACGAGCTTACGCCCTGGACCCCCATCCTCGGCGCCCTCTCCGACTGTCCCTTCCTCATGATCCCCTGCTGCAGCCACAACCTCACGGGCGACAAGTTCCGCGCCCGTCCGCCCCGAGACAAGACTAAGCCCCGATCAACATATTCCTCCCTCGTCGACTGGGTCTCCTGCATCGCCGAGGACTGCGGCTGGGAGGTTGAGACGGAAATGCTGCGTATCCCCAGCACGCGCAACACGGGCATCCTCTGCCGCACCAGAAAGACGATTGTCTCGGAGGCGGACATGGGCCGGATCTTGACCAAGTATGGCGGCGTCGAGGGATATCCGGACAATGTGATGAGGCTTGTTAAGGGGGCACCGAGGGGTCATTAATGCTGTGTCACGAAAAAAAGATTTCGAGAGAAGATGGGACAAAATAAACATGACAAGTGAATTGCCTGTTGAATTCCGATAGATGATATAGGCCGTGGTTTTGTATGTATGTCTCAAATGTACATTATCTTGGATTTTAGATCCTTTAGTATGCTTTTATTTCTTGAAACAGGTGTCTTTTCATGTTACATCAATCTTCTAGATTACACTTCTTTCTTATGCGCCTATTCCATCCTATATTTATAGGTTTTATACTTTAAAGTTTGAGGACTTTTCATGTTAAATCTATATTGTCTCTAAATGCTGTTATTTTTCGAAATAGTTATTACTTTACCCTTTACTTACATGCTCTATATTACGAAATATATATATATGTCATTTTTACTTGTTGTCAAATATACTGTCTTTTCTTACAAGAGTGTTTATCAATGTCGCAATGATATATTTCCAGTTCATTTTTTTTTGGTAATATATATGTTTTCCAACCTCCGATCTGCATAATGTATATCATGTTTTCTGTTCTTGAAATAGACTGTATCTCATTCTGAACCCATGTATTCTATGTCATGTATTCCTTTTTCTAAACGCAGACATCCTCCTGTCTCGAATCTGTATGTTTTCTTATGTGCTTTCTCTTCCCAACTCGGTTTTTTTTTATTCCATCCTCTATTCACGTACTCTATATGCATATTCCTATTCTAAACAATAGATGTCTTGAGTCTTGACGTTCTGTGTCCTTACAATGCACCCGTCTCCTCGTCTTGAATCTACATGTCCCACGTCACGTTCTGGGTATCTGTTCATGAAATGCACCCCTCGTTTTGTCCGTCACAGTCTTCAGTCTACATGTCGTACGTCATGTATTGGTCTTCCAAATGTACTAGTCATTTTTTTTGTCCTGAGCCTACACATTCTACACCGTGTGTTTATTCTCCAATACGCCCATCTGTGTGCCCGACATCTCCATGTCCTGCATCATGTCCTTCCTCTCCTCAATGGCTACCCTTTTATTCTACATCACTTCTTTTTCGTACAAATGTTTTTTTGTCAGCCCCAGTTTCTAGACTCGCTCTCGTGTTCTTTCTTCACGGTGCATGTACATCCTCCGTCCGCGCAGTCCATCTCCCATATCCCCTCGGCCAGACATCACCCTTCTTGGGCTTTTGATCCGGGCAGTCTGCGTGTCCATCTCCCCCTCACATACATTATTATCCTGACCGCCAATTCATATAGTCCCCTTCGTATGTATCGGCTCATAACCAATATCCTCTTACCCCCGTTGCACATCCCATTACATTCACGGCCCCGGCATGCCCACACAAATATGACATACTTTGGCCCCAATTTCTTGTTTCCACGTCCCGCTGCAAAGATCGTCATTCCCCTGTCGTGAAAAGGACGAGGAAGTAGATTCATGGATACACTATGCTCACCGGGTCGCTCCAGTACAGACCGGCAGGACTTGACCATGATGAAATGCCAACAAGAGGGTGGTGAGCGGCTGTGTGCGTACAGAGTATGTCAAATCAAGAATTTCCATCATCATTATGCTACCAACGCCACGACTATGCCATGCCATGCAATCTTTTCATGTCTTGCTCTGCGTCAACCATCCAGACCATCCCCCGCACCCACTTGACCTCTCCATCGAAGCTTAAAGCCGAGGCATATTGCGTAATTGCCAAGCACGGCAGACACTTCAGCCCCCGTGTACTTCAAATACTGATCCTGACAGAAAATGAACATGTAGCTCCAATAGGCAACTTGTGCGACGTGCGTACATCCATCCATCCATGTATTCATCCAAACTTGCTTTCCATTTCCTGGTCCCAACATCGAGGTAATCGACACACGACACACTAGGCACTAAGATTTCATTCCATTCCATTTCCATTCCATTTCCATTCCATTTCCATTCCATTTCCATTTTCCCTTTCATGATACTCTTCACGCGTAAACATGTTCATTTTTCGTCGTCAAATAATGTGAGTGTTTTTTTTTTATATCTTCTTTTCGTTCTTTTTAGTGCGTCCAAGGTTTCCGTCATAGTCTTGACTTTCTTGATTGACTCGGCGCTGTTGCCTTTGGGATTCAGTGTGAATGGAGAAAGAGGAGAATAAGACACCAGAAGAAACAGAAAAAAGATATAGAAATAGAAAATAACGAAAAGAAACAGAAAAGAATAATAAAAGCAAAGCAAAAGAATAAAAGAAAAGAAAAGGAATAAAGAAAAGAAAAGAATAAAGAAAAAAAAAAAAAAAAAAAAAAGAACAACAACAACCAGAATTGGAGAGTTGCAGTCAAACTCTCAGGGCCACGCTCACTCTTCCTCGTCCTCCTCGATCGGAGCTGGCGTGCGGCGCTCTGTACGACGTTTGGGTCGGCGATGGCGCGAACTGCTAATGTTACTCGCCGAGTCGTCAGGCATAATGTCCATGTCGTCCAGTCCCCAATCATCATCACTCGCCGGATCAGCATCGTCGCTCAAGGCTGCCCAAGCTGGCCGTTCGTATCCAGATTGCTGCGAATTCCCAGACCCGGGCATGGGAAGGACATCAATGCGTCGACGACTTTGGAGATTCTGCATCAGGGCCGCGCCGCGCTGTCGCAAGGCTGTTCGAACCATTTCGGCCTTTTGGTGGAGTTTCTCGAAGGCATCTTCCAGACTTTCCATGCCCGCATAGATTTCTCGTTCTATCTCGGCAATGGCAGCCATCTCCATCTCCTCATCGTTGGACACGGGCTGGCGATTGGCCCCCTGTGTGCCAGACGGCGTGAGGCTGACAAACGAAGCTGGTGTGGTGCCTCGTGAATAAGGCGAAAAGGGCGTGGTAGTATTCCTTGGGCCCATACCGGCCGAGGTCCCAGTCCCTCGGGGGGGTGAGCTCATCAAGGATCGATGGCCGAGGGGTGTTTCGCCGCGCATTTCCACCCCCGACATTACATCGTCCGCGTCGGCTCCGGACCAAAGAAACCCATCAAATCGACCAGACGTCAATATCTCCCATTCGGAGCTGTTTATGTTGGAAATGGTGACCAGAAGATCATGAGTATGAGGATTCTTCACCAGATAACTGGCACACTCGGCATCTCGTGGGACTTGCTGCAGGCGGTAGAGACGCTGGAGCGAGAGTCCCGACTTGACAATAAAGTCATTCCGTGGGCGATGTAGGGGAGTCGGAGCTCGTGACGACGATGCGGACCTGAGTTCTCTGGATCCAGCAAGGAGGGCGTTGAAGAACGGACGGTCTTCGGCCTCCATGTTGGTCAGGATGGCAAATGAGAGGGTTTCGTCGTCGACGTCTTGCGGCGGAGGCACTGGATTTTCACCAGTGTTGGTGAGCCACTTGTCGACAGCCGACCGGACTTTTTTCGATTGGCGCAGGTAATGTTCGCGAAATTCTTCAGCGATATCGGGATCCATCTTTACAGGTGACGCAGGACGAGGGGGGATATCAGCAGATATTTCGGCAGCCTTGGAGCCAATCTCGGCCAAGTCAAAAGGTGGCCATGATGGAAGCTCGATCCGACCGCTGACCCATTCGAGAACATCTCCCCAGGTCAAGCCCTTGTGAATTTCGTGAGACTGGTCGCACATGACGCATGCGCAGCCGTGCGGTGGGAGATCCCTCGAAAAGACATTTTCGAGACGATCCAACAGACGGCGCGCGACTGACCGGTGGCCGGTTGCCACCGCGATAGAGCCTTGCTTACTCAAAACAGTGGAGTACTGGTCGAGGAGGTTGAAAAAGGGCGAGAATAATGTATCTGCACCGCACAAGGGAGGATTCAACGGACGAGCTCCGTTCTGTGAAGGGAGGACTGATAAGAAAGTTCGTGCGACAGGATATGAAAGACCACCATTTTGCAACAGATAGTCGACGCGTGGTATTTCATGAATATCAACGGCGGGTGGTGGTGGTGGTGGTGGTGGTGGCGGCGGCGGCGGCAAAGGGCCTGCCATGGGTGCTGGTGTCGCTGTCTTAGAAGGAAGGACGGATTCGTTGTCCCCTAGATCGGAAGCAGATTTATTCTTGTATCCTTGATCGAGATGCGGTGGAAATCTTGCAGTCTGTGTTGGTGTTTGTGGAGATGAGTCCTGGACACTTGATGGCGAAGAACCACGATCCTGCGGATCCGTCCTCTTAGAGCTACTTCGAGCCGAGTCTGAGCGCTTGACCGAATGCCGTGAGGAGCTAGACCTCACCGAGCCAGATGAGCGAATTTTCTCATGGGACTTGTGGTGGGCTTTGACATAGGTTGCCTGACTTGAGGAGCCAGACTTCCTGCTGACCTTGGAGGCATCGTCTCGGCGGCGGGATGCGGATCTAGACACTTCCGACACTGTAGACTTGGCTCGTTCGTGGTCAGGGTCTTTGTTGTCGCCGCCGCCTCTTTTCTTATCAGCAGCTAGGTCGGTTTCGGGAGGAGTGGGCGGCCTACCGCCCGTTTTCGACGTGGATGAATTCCGACGCAGTTCCGCAGACTTGGACGTGTGCACTTCATCACCAGCATCCGTAGGCTCAGGAGTTAGCGGAGTTGATTGTCGCCGACCATCCAAGTCCTCGCGGCTCACGACGGCCTCTTTACTATGAGCTTTGCTGAAGGTCGGGTAGGGTAAAGATATACGCTGATTATCCAACGAGATTTTGGACATGTTGGCCGTCAGGTCACTGAAAGAGCCGTGCTTGTCGGTTGAATCATCTTTATCCTTGTGTGAATCTCGCCTCTTATGTCTCTCCCTATCTTTGTCGCCATCTCTGTCCTTGTCTCGCTTACGATGAAGGCGTCTGGTGGATGCTTCGCTGCCCTCCACACCAAGTTTGCTGCGAGAAGAGACTTTGGACGACCTATGACGGTGCTCACGGTCCCGGTCCCGGTCCCGGTCTCGATCCTTATCCTTTTCTCTGTCTTTCTCCCTGTCTCTCTCCTTGTGTCGTTCCCTGTCTCTGTTCTTGTCTTTGTCCTTGTCCCTCTCTCTATCCCGATCCCTGTCCCCTTCTCGTTCTGGTTTTCTTTCGGATTTAGATCGTCGTGGCTTATCGTGCGACGCCTCATCGGCACCAGAATCGACATCGGCATCACGCTCCGTGGAGGGCATGGTAGATCATCAGGCCAGGGTCGGGCCGGGCCAGAGGCGGAATTTTGATGACGAGCGCAGGAGAGATGCCTTCAAGTTCACTAGCCGTTGGAAGCAAGTGAAAAAAAAAAAATGTTGGTCTGATGCGCAAAATGATTGATTGCGGCTAGATATGGAGGAAGTAGGAATAATGGACTAGATTGTATGGATTTTGGTCGGATTCAGAGATGGACGACTTGGGTGTTTATCGAGGGCTGGGCTGGGCTGGGCTGGGCTCGAAGGGTTGGGGCTGGTGGACTGGTGCGGTGAGGATGAAGTCGACGCAAGATTGCGGGGCAGACGTCGAAGGGCGTAGAAAGAGGGGCAATGTTTTAAGATACTGACTGTGGTACTGGGGATAGAGAGGGGATGAGATGTTCAAGATGAAAGGTCAAGGAGAAACAAATGGAAGTGAGAATCAATCAAAAATAAAACAATAAACGTAAAAATATGTTTAAAATATGTTTAAAAAGAATGGACAAAGAGAGTGTCGAAGAATCAAGAACAAGTGCGGCCGTCGGGGATATCGGCCATGCGAGTCTGTTCAGGGTCAATCCGCCGTGGTCTTTCGGGTCCAACATGAAAGTAGAGTCACACAGCAGAAGTGAGTGCAGCAGTGCAGGACCAGGAGCCGGACACGACGCACCAGCGCCAACCGTACTCGGTGCTTGGTAGCACGACGAGACGTGACAAGAGACCCCGACGCTGGAGATTTTTTGTCGAGACTGAGTGACTGAGTGCCGACGGCTGGCTGTGGATGTTTGATTCGTTCGTCGGGGGTTGGAAGCTGTTGACAAAAAAAAAAAGAAAAAGAAAAAGAAAAAGAAAAAAGAAACCGTCTGCAGAAGGTATCGCGCGCAAACTCCTTGGCTGTGAGCAGCAACCGACTTGCGTCTCACAAGAGTGGTATGCTGCTCAACAAGATTGATCGATGAAGGCTGATGACCATGGCTGTTCACGGTTTGTGGCCATTTTCCAATCTCGATACCAGCCAGCGGCGTGGAATCGGACAGACGGATCAAGAATCAAGAAGCTCTCGGAAGGATGACTGGCTGTGCTGTGCACCTTTGCACCCGGCACCTGCCTGACACCTGCCTGACACCTGCCTCGCACCTGCCTGGCAACTGGCGCTGGCAACTGGCGCTGGCACCCGGCACCTGGCCACCTGGCCACGCACGCACTTGGAGCGCCCCGCCGCAGCTTGCTTTGGGCTGCAAAGGTCCCCCCAAGCTCCGAGCTCCGTCCGTCTGTCCACGCGCGAGCCGCTCCAGACATGAACAGCATCGCGGCCCGACCAACGCACCAGACCAGCACGAACAGAAACGGACAGAAACGAACAGATACGAACAGAAACCATCGATCGAGAGCTCATGACATGGCGTCCACGCTCAAACAACTATTGGGCCTGGCTCGTCTCGTCTCGTCCGTCTTCCGCACCTGACCACCCACATCCCCATCTGCGAACAAGAAAGAAACCGATCATGCGCAATCCGTCCCCGTCTATTTTCGACCGTGTCACGTTGGAGGGTAAAGCGTCGTTGAGTACCTGAGCAGAGCAAATAAGGGCGAAGCACGCATGCATATAGATGCATACATACATACATATGTACATGCATACATACATGCAATGTACATTGCATGTACGTAGTATGCTGTATCACTTCATCTTCCAAACACTGCTCATGACCGTCGCGTAAGCAGCACCCTGCGTCCGTCTTTCGACCGGAGGTCGTAAACCTCCTATAGTCCAACACGACGAGTGGCGAGCAGTGAAATGCTTCCCTTCTATTTGCCTGATGTGCGGCTCAACACCAGCATCGTGGGTGTTTTGTCAAACAGATTTCTTTTGGTTGCAGAAGTTCTCGTTGTCAAACCTAGTCGCGGGTAGACCATTTTCCTTTTTTTTTTTTTTTTTTTTTTGATTACAAGGACGTCTTGTCAAGAAGAAATGACGCCATAACATGTGCAATGAGTGCTCACACGATGGGCAACAGGATATACATGCACATGCACATGCGCATGCGCATGTACATAGATACATGTATGTCCGAACACAGAAATAGAATACGAAAAGGGGGGGAAGCATAACTCGCAATACGCTCGGACCGGAGGACAAAACGTTTTTACCAGGCTAATGAGAACCACACTAGCGTCACAGCCTCATTAGCCGCCTGCTCCGGTGCAAGCTCTGTAAAAAGTGAAAGTCGAGAGTTTATTAACCCATTTCTGGTAATTCTAAATACCCGTGGAAATCTTCTTGAAAGCTGTCACACGTGCAAAGTGGCACTCAGCCAACTTAAGGCACCTACGCATGAGGGGTACCTAAAAGCCTAAGGTATCCTTGCTTGCTGCATATGTATATAAGACCTCCGCGGCCCTTAGGACCTCTAGAAGGAACCTAGACCTCTAGATCCCTTAGAGCCCCTAAGAGAGCTAAAGTTAATTATTATTTAAATAGAATTATCTATATTCTAAGCCCCCCTTATTATAGCTCTTATTATAAATAATTAACTTTTCCTTCCTTATAAAGTAAGAAAGTACCTACCCTTACTACCTTACCCTATATTAATAGAACCTTAGAAGTATTTCTTAACCTTTCTAAGGAATTATTTATAACCCTTTCTCTTTCTTTAATAATACTAAAAACTAATAAGTAAGGTTTTACTAAAGCCTTTATAAGAAACTATATTATTATTCTTTAAATCTATATTCTCTAGCCTAAACCTTTATTAAGTTACCTTTTTTTATAATAACTAGTAAAGTAAAGGTAAACTTACTATATTAAATAATAGCTTTAAATTAATTTTTTTTTAACTACTTTTTTATTAATCTTTAGTAAACTATATAAGAATTCCTTAATTCCCTTAATTAACCCTTACCTTTTTCCTTATTAAAACTATATCTTTTTAAATTTACTTATTATTATTTCCTTTTTTTTTATATAATACCCTTTATACCTATTAAAGCTATTATTAGTAAGGCTATAAATAAGGCTTTAGTTAAAGTTAATAAAGAATAAATAATTATTTATAACCTACCTAACTTTAATATAGTTATAAGAAATACCTTTAACCTTTTTACTAAAATAAAACTAGCTTTTTTAATAAATATTTTTTATTTTAATTAATAAATAAAAAAGGTATATAAAATAATTATCTTTTAAGCTTAGAATATTTAAGTAAATAATTAATAAAACTCAAATACTATTAAAAAATACTATTAAAAAATATACTTTTAATACTAAAAATTATTTAATATTATTATAAATAGTATTTTAATTAATTAAGAAAATATAATTAAACTTTTTAAAAAAATAAAAAAAACTACTTAATAGTTTATTAAAAATATATATATTTAAATTATATAGTTTATAAAGAATAAAATAAAATAAAAGGCTACTATAGTTTACCTTTAGTAAATATAGGCTTAAAATATTATAATTATTTAAGCTTTATAAAAAGAACTAATTAATATAAAATAAAATATTAAAACTTAAATAAATTTCTAAATTTAATAAGTATATTAATGAGGAGAATAAATTATTAGTTTTTTAGCTAAATAATATTTAAGCTTAAGGGACTTAAATAAATATACTAAAGTTTAGTTTAATAAGTTTTATACCTTTATTAAATTAATAATTAGAAATATTTTTAAAAGTATTTAAGTAGGGAAACCTATAAATATAATAAGAATACTTAGTAAAATAAAGTAAAGAGTAACTATTAGCTTTTTATAAAATACTTTAAAAGCACTTTAAAAGCCCTTTACCTTTATTTTTACTAAAGAAAATCTTTAGTTAGTATATATATAAACTAAAAGAGAATTCTATAAAAGATTATAATATTTAAAGGCTTTTTAATAATAGAATTACTTAAGGGATAAGCTATTTAATAGTAATTTAAACTCTAAACCTTTATAAAGATTATTAAAACTATTTAGTTCTTTAAAACTATTAGAATCTATATTAAATATATTAAGTAATTTAAATAATAGGTATCTCTTAAAACTACTAGCTTAAGTACTAAGCTAGGAATAACCTACTATTATATAAGTTAATTTTATTTAATTAAATAAACTATTAATATATAATAAAAAAGACTTAAGTAAATTTAAACCTTAGTAGGTAAGAGTTACTACTTATTTAAAGTTTTATATTAAAAGCTTCCTTTTTAATTAAATTAGGATTAATTAGATTAGGTTATTACTTACTAATAAGGCTTAAATTTAGTATTAATATAAAATAAAATAGGTTAAGATTCTATAAGTAATTAATTTATAAGACTTTTATTTAATAGCCCTTTAAAAATAGTTTAAGGATATAATAAAAGTATTAAAAAATTATAAATAAATATTAAAGTTAAAATATTATAATAATATAGCTTAGTATCTTACTAAATTATTTAACTTA
This sequence comes from Claviceps fusiformis PRL 1980, assembly GCA_000223055.1. NCBI lineage: Eukaryota > Fungi > Ascomycota > Sordariomycetes > Hypocreales > Clavicipitaceae > Claviceps > Claviceps fusiformis. The sequence continues at coordinate 17,193 of AFRA01000655.1, forward strand.
AATAACATAGTAATTTAATTAAAAATAATACTATAAACCTATATCTTAAAAACACTTTTAAATAAAATAACTTAACTTATATATTTATAATAAAGAGAACTGCTTAATTTTAAAAAAGACTTTCTTAATACTATTTTAAAAGTAAAATAAATATATAAGAATATATTATTTAACTCTAGCTTAAATTAATAAAAAAAAGGTATATTTACTTTAACTTTAAGGTACTTAAAGTTAAGCTAACTAAAGAAGTTACTAAACTAATGCCTATATAGCTTAAACCTATTCTTAAATAAAGAATAGTATAATTTAAAGAGAACCTAAAAATAAATTATTATTAAGAATACTCTTTAAGGAGTTAACTAAGCTACTATTAATTACTATAAGGCTAATAAGGTTAACTACTAGTAATATAGATAGAATACTTATAATACTTTAATATACTATACTTAAAAGAATATAAATAAAAAAAAGCTATTTTTAGCTCTAAAGGTATTTTCTTTAAAGTATAAAGTAAAAAAGAAAAAACTAAAAAAGCCTTTACTAAAGGTTACTAAGATTAGTACTATTACTAATAACTTACTAAAAAGTAAATTCTAAGAACTTTTAGAATTTAACTTAAATTTTTAAATATTATTTATAAACTATTTATTAGAAATAAATAGTAAAGAGAAGAGAATATAATACTTATTTATAGTATAGCTATAAAGCCTTTAGTTAAAAAGCTATTTACTAAAGAGCTATAAATTAAAAGTTAACCTATAGTTAATATAACTTTATTAATTAATAGTAAAAAGGTTTTTATTAAGATATTACTAAATAAAGAAAGTAATATACTTATATTCTTCTTATAAATAATAAGAAAGTAAAACCTTTCTTTATAAAAAAAAGTAAGTTAAAAAACCCTTTATACCTTTAATAATACCCTTAATATAACTAAAGGGTAGTATTTTATAGTATTATTAATACTAAGGCATTAAGAAGATTACTTTACTAAGCTAACCTTTAAGCTTAGTAACCTTATTAACTATAATATAATCTTACTATACTAATAAATATAAATTTATTAACTAATAAACCTATTTAATAAAGACTTTAATTATATTATTTTTTTTTTTTAATATTATTAAAAGTATTATTATAGTTTTTTCTACTTAAAAAAACTTTATTTAAAGTAAATTATAATAATTAAAGCTATACTAAACACTACCTTAGTTATAGTCTTTAAAAAGTTTTATAAATTCCTTCTTATTATAACTAATAAAGCTACCTTATACCTACTAAATTATTAACCTTAGAATTATAAGATTAAACTAAAAAAAAGAATAATACCTTTTTAAAGACTACTTTATATTATAAGTAAAAGGGAATTAACTACCTTTAAGCTATAGTTAAAAACTATATTAAAAACTAATAAAATCTAAAAGTTAAATATACCCTATAAAGCTTTTTTAATATTTATTAATAAAAAAGACCTAAAGGACTTACTAAGGCTAGTTATTAACTTTAAAGGTATTAATAAAATTACTATTTTTATTAAATATTTAATTCTACTAATCTAAGAATTATAAAATAGGTTATAAGGTATTTATTACTTTATAAAGATTAATGTTAAATTAAGCTTTAACCTTATTTAAATTACTAAAGGGTATAAGTAAAAGATAGCCTTTTATTATAAATATAGCTTATTTAAGTATTTAATTATACCTTTTAAGTTAATAAACACTTTAGCTACCTTCTAAGCCTTAATAAACTATATTTTCTAAGACCTTATTAATACTAAACTATTAGTTTATATAAATAACCTTTTAATTTATATTAAAAGTTTAGAAGAATATAATACGTTAGTTAAGGAAGTGCTTTATAGGCTTTTAAGGTATAAGCTAGTAATAGCCCTTTATAAGTACTACTAAAGGGTCTTAAAACTAGAATTCCTAGGGTATAATATATCTATAGATAGAATCTCTATATTAGATATAAAGACCTCTTATATAAAGGACTAGTAAGCACCTATAAGCCTAAAGGAAGTATAAAAGTTTATTAGCTTTACTAACTTCTACCGCTACTTTATTAGGGATTTCTTAAAGATTACGAAGCTACTGTGATGGGGAAAAAAAGAACACACACCACACACCTAAAAGCGAGGGGTATGCATATAACTAAAGATATCCCCGTTGTATTCTAGAATTCTTATATACATAGATTTAGCTTTAAAGTTATTAGGATTAAAAGAGAAGAGGGATAATTAAATATAGAGTTATTTAATTAAATAGTTAAAGCTATTGAAAGATAGAATAATAATAATTATAAAATAAAATATAAATAAATATACTATAGTAATAATTAAAATTATAGTAATTAATAGTATTATAGTAATTAATAGTATTATAGTAATAAATACTTCTATACCTATACCTTAGAAAAAAAGAATAAGAAAATAAATACTTTTTTTTTAATTACTTAAGAATCTAGGACCTATTTATATCTTTTAATTAAATAGTTTAATTATATTATACTAAAGTCTTTATTTCTTTAGCTACTATAATATATTCTTTTAAATAACTATAGTCTATATTCCTTCTTTTATAATATAATACCTCCTTAGGCTTATAGTAATATAAAAAGCACTATAAGCTAATAGAAATAATAATAATAAAACTTAAATAAAATGAGAACTTTTTAATTAAATAATTTTATAATATTTCTTAATTTAAACTTATTCCTTTAGTCTTTTTTAATAACCTTAGTATTATTAAACTTCCCTATACTTTATAATTACTATATATTTTTTTTAGTATAATTAATTAAGTATTAATTATATTATAATATTACTAAGCCTTTTTTTATATAGAAATCTATACTTTATTTATCCCCTTTAACTATACTTTATACTATAAATATAATTTCCTTCTAAGCTTTATAGTAAATTAGCTTAAAAAGAATAATTAATAAATATATTTTAAAAGTAAAGAAAAAAGCTAAAATATTATACTAAGGAATTTTTTTATTATATAGCTTTAGTAGTAAACCTATTATAATAATATAAATAATAAGTTTAAGACTAATATTATTAGCTATTATTATTAATATATAATAA
>AFRA01000656.1:0-20268 GCA_000223055.1 Claviceps fusiformis PRL 1980
ATACTTATTAATAGCTAATTTAACTAATATAAAAAAAGCTTAAAAAATTATTTAAGCTTATACTTATCTTTTTACTAAGAACCTTTTTATCTAGCTAAATAATAAAATAATTTTATAGTATTCTTTTTTTATTATTATTAATATTTAACTTTTTTTTTAAAAAGTACTTTATAAAGGTTAGTTATAATTTTTTTTTATTTAAAAGTTTATTAAAAATCTCTTTAAGTTATACTTTTTTTAGTATATTAATATTAATAGCTACCTTAGTTAGAATAAAGGCTTTAATTCTTTTTAAAGTTATTACTTTAATTATAAATTATAGCTTTTTTAATAATACTTTAAGAAATATAAGCCTTTATTACTTAGGTTTATAAAATAAAAAGTTTAATTTTTTAATAACTTTATTAAAAACCTTTTTTTTATTAATTATTATAATTTAATAATTTATAAAAATATCTTTATAGTTTAGTATTTAATTTAAAAGGTAATTAATAATATAATTTTGAAAATACTTAACTTAAAAAATAATTAAATAATAAATATAGCTTTTAGTATTAAAAAATATATTATAAAGTATAAAGAGAATTTAATACTTTAGTAAATTATTTTTAATTATAAGAATTTAAGCTTAAAAGTTATATTATATAACCCTAACTTTTTAATTAAATTTTAAGAAGTTATAATAATTAAAGTAATAGCTTTTTTTATTATAATAAAAGTAATAATTAAATTAATATTTATTAATACTAAAGATATTTGACTAAATATTTGTTACATGCTGGATGTCACACGTAAATGGGGGTACTCACACAAATAGGTGTGGTACGTTATAAAGTTATAAGAAGAAGGAACACTTAAGTCATAGGTAGGTAGTTAAGTGTATATATAGTTAAAGTTATTCTTCTCTAGCTATATATAGCAGAACCCTCCTTTTATAAGGTGGGTTCTGCCCTTAAGAATAGATTATAATAAGTCCCCCCCTTTATAGAAGAAAATATAGCTTATCCTAAGCTACTTAAATAAGAAAGAAAAAAAAAAAAGAAAAAAAAGAAAAAAGGTAGGCTTATAGTAGCTTACTTATAAAGCTAAGGAATTAAAAAGAAAAGAAATAAAGCTATATAGTTTACGTGTAGCTAGGTTATAGCCTAACCTATAGGAGTTATGCCCTTAGGGTTTACCCCTAGTATACTACTATATTCTATACTATTACTACTTATTTCTATTACTTATAAATACATTGCTATTGCTAATAGCCTCCTCCTTATTAGTAGCTTTATTAGCTATAGGGTTATTAAAGTCTATAGTATAGTTCTAGTATGCTATTATAAAGTGGATATTACTAGCTAAGGTATGTTAGACTATAGGGTTAACTAGAATTCTCTTAAAGATTTTCTATTCTTAGTAGTTAGCTATAGCGTTAAGGGTATAGATATTAAGGGTTATAACTATAGCCTTAGCTTCCTTTTAATATTAGGCAAAACCTACTTTATTATAGAAATATATTATACTAAAGTTAAGTTCTTACTTAGTTTTATTAGTATCTATACTATATTAATCCTTTTAGGTATTGTTAGTATATATATTATAGCCTATCCTATTAGCTAGTATTTGAATATAAGTGGTAAGTATTTAGATTCTCTCTATACTAATATAGAGAACCTTATAGTATATATTAACTAGATATAAACAATGCCTAATAAAAATACTAGCTTAGTCTTCTACTAGTTTATAATAAGTAATAAGAATATAGCTAGTGCTAGTATAGTTATAAGCCTTAGTAAGATAAATAAAGAAATTAATAAGCTACTAGGCTTAAGGGATTCTAGAAAGGATAATTCTATTATAAAGGTTTATTATATTCTTAATACTGCTTCTAGTATAAGCCTAAAGGTTTTACTTAGTAAAAGTCTTATTAATATAAATAGTAATAGTTAGAGGGAGCTAAATAAAAGTATCTATACTTAGTTCTATAATATAGCAAGTAAAAGCTATATTTAGCTTTAGTAGGCTACTACTTACTAGGAAGCAGTATAATCTATAGATCTTATAAAGTAGGAATATCCTATAGAAACCCTCTTTAATAAGGTTTTTAGTAGTTATAATATAGTATAATTTAAAGATAGAAGGTTTTCTTATTTATTATATACTACCTATAGTATTAGCACTATAGTAAGCTTTAAAACGTATATTACCTAGTTTAGCGAAAAGGTTAAGTGTCTCCTTATAATCTTAGTTAATCTCCTTTTTAGTTAAGAGGGTCTCCTAAGGTAAAGGTAGTATTATATAGCTAGTTATAATAGTTTCTATATTAGAACTAAGGAAACCCTATATAGCTATATAAAGAAATAAAGGTTTTATATAGAAAAGTAGCTATTAAAGGGATAGTAAAGGGTGTAGCTAAGTATAAGAGAAATACTAATAATAATAATAAAGAAAAGGATAGGAGCGGCCTATAATAAAAAGGTAATAACATTATTAATTAAAAAGGGGTTGTAAGGGGATTATAGTAAGGTAAGGTTTTTACGCTTAGTAGTGTGCCTAGGCATCTAGGCTATAGCCCTAGCTAAGCAAATAAAGAACTAGGATATTACAGTATTCTATAACCTAAGGTAAGCGCTAGTGTTAGTGATATTTCCTATATAATAGAAATATAGTTTTTATAGCTTAAAGTTAAGAGTACTTATATATTTTATTTACCCTAATATTAACTAATTATAGGTAGGATCCTATAGGGATCCTACGTTCCTAACTATAGAAGTTATAAAATTAAAACTATTCTATTAAACTATTATATTTCCTACTACTCTAGCCCCTTAAGGTAGAAAGTAATGTAAAATATTTAAAATTACTTATACTTATATAACTACTAGAATTCCTATAGTAGGATACTACTAAAATAATAGTATAAGAAGTAATAGAAATACTAAAATATCCTACTAAATAAATTACTAAAATCCCCCTTTTATAGTATAGTTATTAAACTACTTATATTAGCTAGCTAGCGCCTACTATATATAGAATACCTTAACTAGGGAGTTAGGGTGTTAACCCTATTACGCTTATTAGAATGTGTTGTAGCGGATAACCTAGGGGTGCCTATAAGGGGCGCTGCTAAGGTCTTAACGGTTTATACCTTAGCCTTAATAGCTTTTATTTTAGTTTAGAGCGATTTAATAAAGGTTTTAATAGTGGAGATTAAGGCTGCTATAGTGGATTTGCGTTTCTCTAATGTAATAAGGTAGAATTCTATATTTTTTATAGCCTTTGCTATAGGGGTAGATTTAGTAGCCTCTTTAATTCTAGTATTAACTATCCCTAGGGTCTTAGTTTTTATAATATTATAAATATTTATAAGGCCTTTAATGCTATTATAGTGTGTTTTAAATAGTTTACTATAGTTTATTATAGTAAACTTAAGGGCTTCTATAGCTATCTCTAACGCTATAATATATATAAGGACTTTATTCTACACGCTTAATAACCGCTTAGCTATAATAGTAGCCTTATAAGCGCTTAGCTTAAGGATCTCTATAAGGTAGGACTTACTAACTATTACTAAAAGGCCGCTAAGGGTCCTGTTTAGGTGGCTAAAGGCATTGCTTATATATTTAGTAATAATAATAGCCTTAGCTAGGAGCTAGAAGGTTTAGTAATAGTTTTTATAGCTACTCCTATTCTTTTAAATAAAAACAGCTATTTAAAAGGAGTTATAAGTAGTGTAAATTACTAGGAGTTTTAATTTACCTTTAGCTTAAGCTTTATTACCCTTTATAGTAACTACTATAGCTTTATTACTTTAAGCGTTAAGTTCCTTAAAAATATTAATATAGTAAGCCACTACTTTTAAGTATAGCTTATAAAGGGGATTATCTTTCTTAACGCTAAATCTATCCTAGTTAATTCTAGCTCTAGCCTTAGCAAATTCCACACTATAGATATAGAGTATATCCTTAAGGGCTTAATTCTTTTTCTTAGGTCCCTGCTTATTAGTATATTACTACTTTATGTAGTCCTTCTTTATATTAACTATAGCTATAAAGTTAATATTATTTAATTTATTATAGGGTTTATATGCTTTATTGTTAGCCCTTTTAAACTAGTAGAGATACTAGTGCATTAAGGTGTTAGCAATATGCCTTACTATATCCCTAGTAGTGGTTAACAGTTTACTAGTTATATTTATTAAGGATTAGCTTACTAGGGCTTAAGCTTTAATGCCCTTAGCATTACCTATCCCCTAGTTATCCCTATTATTTATATTAAAAACATCCTTATCCTTATTATAATTAACTATAGTAGTCTAGGGAGTAATATAGGGTGTGCTTATATTATTGCTATATTTATTATAGAACTTGCTATTCTAGGTAGCATAAGCGTTTTCTAGCTAGCTAGTTAAGATACTAGTCTTCTAGAGATAGGGGTTAAATATAAGTCCTAGCGGGTTAGCTAAGTTAATATTATAGGAATCTATACTATTCTTAAGTTTAGAGGCTAATTTCTTTAAAAGGCTTATAGAAAGCTACTAGTAAGGATAGGGCCTAATAAGGGCTTAGATATATAAGGATAGGGAAAAACATAGGAGTTTACTATATATATCTTACTAATACTTTTCTTAGCTTAACTTCTACTAGGGTTTAGTATAGTAGTTAGTAAAACTAGTGCTAATAACCTTTAGCTAGTAGATTTAATATACTATAGAAAGGCTTAGAGAGGTCTAAGGTTTAAGCAGTGTATCTATATAAGCTAATAAAAGCTATAGATTAGCCTAGCTAACTAATATAAGGAAAAAAGATAGTAGTGTGTAAATTTTTAAGGAAAAGGAATAAGAGAGTAAAGAAAAAAAGGTAAAGAAAAAAGGTAAATAAGTATAGAAAGTAAAGGATTTTATATACCTTAATAGGGCTTTTATAGAAGTAAGCTTAAGGTAAGCTCTTATAGTATACTAGGAGTTAGGAAATAATTAATATTTTCTACTAGTAAGGAATTCCCTACATATATTTATAAAATTAAACGCTAGGCTAGTATAACTTAGAATATTTATTAATTAAAAGGCATTATAAAACCTTTCTTATAGTATTCCTTATCCTAATTAATAGTATTTATAGTAAGGTACTTATTAACTATTTTAGCAGCATTAATATATATATCTTCCTTAGAAATCCACTAATTATCCTTAGTAGAGTATCCCTTTTAGTAGATTAAGAAATTAACGTAAGGCTTCCTACCCTTCTTTTAAAAAAATTATATAAAATATTTCTAAATCCTCTTAATTTCCTAATAGTCTACTTCTCTTAATTTAGTTAAGTTTACTAGTAGCAGTATAGGCTTAATTCTTTTAAAAGGGTCTTTACTTTACTATAATTTCTAAATATAAGCTATAGAAACCACTAAGTAAACCCTTAAAGTTAGTAGGAAATTAAGGTAGAAAGAGAGAGGAGAAATCTACTCTAAAACCCTATATAATCTAGCACACTAGGGAGACTATTTCTTCTTAAGCTTACCTAGGAGCTTATATCCTAAGTATAGCCTAAGGTATACTATATCCTCTACATTAATATCTACTAAATTATACTAAGAGTTATATTTAATTTTTATAAGCATAGCTATTATTATAATAATATACTTAGCTTCCCTCTAGTATAACTTCTAAAGTACTAATAGGTTAGTATCTTTAGGGTCTATAATAGATTTATTTAAATCTAGAAGAAGGTCCACTACTATAAGTAGCTTATAACTAAGCATAAGTTTATTAGGCAATTAGTTAATTAAGGCTATAGCTATGTTATTAAGGTAGTGTTAAAGCGCTAGAAGTATTAAGGGCTAGGGGATATCTAGGTTAGTTATAGTGTGATATTATACTGCGATAATTATAGTCTAATTTTTGCGCTTAGCTATACTATTAGTTTATAGGTAATACACTACCGCTATAAGGAATTTTACTCCTAGCTTATAAAAAAGCGTAGTCTAAAGGTTAGAGATAAACTTAGGGTCCCTATTACTAATAATTTCTTATAGTAATCCTTAGTTAGTAAGGTAAAGTCTCTTTAGTAAAAGTTTAGCTTAAATTTCTACTAAATACTCCTTATAGCTAGGGATAAGAATTATTTTCTTACTAAAGAGGCAGTTAACTAGGCAAAGCAAGTTATAGGTAGTGAATCCTTCTACTGCCTATATTATGTTTTCTAAGCTAACTTCTAGCATATCTATAACAAAATCTAATAAGATACTATAAAAAGGCATAGGCTTTATTTAAAGGGGTTTTATTTCCCTTAGGGCTTAAGATTAAAGGACTGCATTTTCTCTATAGATATTATAGTGCGCTATATAGGTATGTATTTAGCTGCTTATATATAGGAAGCAGACTATAGAAAGCTCTTTAGCTATTCTCCCTACTCTAAAATAGTAAGTATTATTATAAGTTAACTAAAGGAGGGCTTTTATATAGTTTTAAGGGATATAGAGTTAGTATAATCCTTTTAAATTATAGTAATAAAGAAGCCCGTTGTCCTAAAGGTCCTAGCTATATAGGGGAATTTATAGTTAGTTCCAATTAGTTCGGCGTTGCCTCTCCCTATATATAGTAATACCCTTAATAATCTAGCTATACTTTACATTATATTAGTACCCTACTATAATAGAATTCTTTAAATCCTTATCTATAATAGCAAAGGCTATAGATTCCTCTTTAAAGTATATATAAGTATTAAGTTTATTAAAGCTATTATAGTTAGCTGCCTCCCTATAGCTAATATTAACTAGTAGATAAGAAAGGGCGTTAGGTACTATGTTTAAAGTGCTAGGGATATAGATAATATAGATTTTAAATTATAAAAGATAATTTATAACTTTAGCAAGCTTAAAGTTAGCCTTATTAAGATCTATTATTATAAAAGAGGTATGCTTAATAATTCCCTTCGCTAGTGAGTGATTAGTAATAATATTCATAGCTAATGCATTAGATTAGGCCATTTTCCTTAGTTTCCTTATCCCCTATATAATTGCAGCTACCTCCGCCTCTATTAAGCTATATCTCTTCTTAATAGCTAAGGTTAGCTAGGAGAGAAATAAGATAGAGTGTAGTTTATTACTACTAATATCCTTCCTAGGAATGCTAGTGCTATCCTAATTAAGTACTAATTAAAAAGTATATAAGCTAAAACCCTTTTTATATATATTAACCTTAAAGAAAAGGGGCCTTTTAGGGTTATAGTGCTAGAGTAGAATCTTAATATATAAGAGTTTCTAAATCGCTTTAAAAGATATAATTTCCTGTTTTAAGGGCGTAAAACTTACCTACTAGGCTATATATTTCTATGCCTGCTTAGATAACTTAATAAGGAGTTTGTTTTTTTTATAAAGGTTCTAAAGTATTCTAGTCTTCCTATCCTATAAGGGTTTAATATATAAATTAAACTAGGGAACCCTTATATAGAGAAAACCAGCTATTCTAATAAAGGTTTTAAGACTTAAGAGCGTAGTAGGTATCTAGAGGTTCTTAAATACCTTAATGCAGTTACTAATATTAGTAATACCCTCTATATTTATAATAAAACCTAAGAGCTAAATTAATAAATAGCTAATAAATAACTTCTTAGCTACTATATATAGGCAGCACTTCTTAAGGATTTTAAACACAATCTTAAGGTAGGCTAGGTGCTCTTTAAGGGTATTAAAGAAAATTATAATATTATTAATATATACTTATATAAAGGCTTAGTGCTTATAGAATTGCTTATCTATAAAGCGCTAAGCATATGCTAGGGAATTCTTATATCCTTATATTACAATATAGAATACCTTAATTCCTCTCTTAGAGATAATTGCTATTTTATTACAGTGCTTGCGCTACACTAGGAGCTAGTTAAAGAAACTAAAGGCATTTAGAAGGGATATCTAATACTTTCTGCAGGCATCCTCTATAATATCCCCTTAGTTAAGTAAAGGGTATATATCTAGAATAGTAATACTATTTATAGGTTTTATGTTAATTACTGCTCTTTCTTTATATTCTTTCCTAATATTATACTATATAAGGAAACCTAAGTATAGGCATAGTGCCTTTTCTCCTGCCCTAAAGTAGGATACCTTACTAGCTTTATACTTCTTATTAAAGATTTTATAGAACTTCTTAAAATCCTTCCTACCTAAGTAGTATACTTATAAGGGTTTTAGCTAATTTTGCTAACTATTAACAAAATTAATATATATTTGCTTCTCCTTAGGCATTAGTACTACCCCTTAGTTATAGTAAATATTATATATATTAGTAAGTTTAATAAGTTTTTCTATAGCTATTAGGTTAAGATTTGTAATTTTAATGCTAAATTTATTTATAATAAATAGAACGTTATCTAGGTATATAATACTGTATAAAGGGACGCCGCTATTAACCACCTTAGAGTTAAGGTTATTAGCTATATCCTTAGTGTCTTTCTTTATCTTAGGGGGAAAGACATTCTTTAGCATTACTAGCTCCTTATAGCCTAATGGGATATTAATGTTATAACTATAGAAAGTAAAGAAATCCTTAATATTATCTATAGTAAAGTAAGAGTCTATAGAGTTTAGACCTTAAAGGTTTCCTAGTCTTTAGTTAGGCTTAATATAAATTAGGAGGTCTGTAAAGTTATAGATTAGTAAGCATTTTGCCTGCCTATAATCTACAATACTATTGAAAATCTAGTGGTTTTTTAAGATAAAGTAATAAATGCCTGTGGCCTTATATATTGCATAGTCCTTCTAGAAAACTAGTATAAATTCTAAGCTATGCAGCAGTATAGTGATATAGTGCATTGCAATAACCCTCCTAGTTAGGACTATGTTAGTAGGGTAGAAAATGCAGCTAGGCATAGTTATGTTATATATAGATTAGAAAACAACCCTAGGGTTAATAAAGTTGATTTTAATGCTGTAATTATATATAAAATCTATACTAATTAATAATTTTAGTGCAAGCTTCTCTATTACATTAGTGGTTATAGTAAAGTAACTAAATACTAATTTTCCTTTAGCTTTACCCCTTATATAGAAGTTAAAAGTAGTGGTTTCTATAATGTAAAAGGAGGAATTTATACTATTTATAGGTTTAGGCTTCTAGGTTCCTTATTAAACGTTGTAACTATTCTGCTAGAGCCACTCCTTATTAACTAGTATTGACGAAGTCTCTGTGTTAAGGCAGATATTATAGTCCTGCCCTTAGTTATTAAAGTAAAGGTTTACCTTAAGATAGGTGGTTACCTTTCTTTTCCTAGTGATTTCTAGTTAATATAGCTTTATTACTGCCTTAATAACCTAACTATTAGTTAGTCCTTTAGATATTATAATCTTTTTATAGTATATATTAAGGGGGAGTGTAGGCTCCTTAGTGTAGAAAGTGTCTATAAAGTTAAATTTATCCTTATTTAAGTTGCTCTTAATAATGCCTTCCTTAACTATATAGTATTCTAAGAATATAAGGTAGGACTCCTTAGCTTCTATATTAGAGTTATTTACTATAACTATATAGTTTACACTATTGCCCTTCTTAGGCGCCTATTTCTTATAGAATTATAGTTTATAACCTCTATAATTATACTAGGGGCGCTTAAAGGAGTTATAGTATTTAGGCTTAGTTTCCTTCTATTGCCTAGGGGGGTCTGCCTCTTTAGTATTAAAAGTAGCTACTAGTATATTCCCTTTAGGTTCCTTAGGGGACCACTATAGGGCCCCTTTATAACCCTTATAGAAGCAACTATAATTAGGTTAGAAAGGGTATAAGCAGCCCTAAGGCTAGTAGTTTCTGCTATTATACCTATTACTAAAATTGCAATATTATTTACAGCTTTATAAGTATTAGTAGTAACCGCCCTATTAGTATTAGGGCGGGCTGTAACTGCTACTATAACGGCTATTATAGTAAGGCAGCTTATTTTAGTAAGCCTCTATAGTAGGGCAGGGGGTATTATTATCTATTAAATCTAGGTCCTTTATAAGGAGGTAAGTGGAGGCTTAGACTTTACTCCTCTTTATTCTATAGTAGGTTTTATTACTTAGAATAAAGTCCTTAAGGTTATGCCTCTTACCCTTTATTAGGTTAATATATATATTCTAGTAGTTAAATTCTACTAGTTAGGGGTAGATTTGCTAAAGCTCTATATAAAGCTTATAGTAGAGATAGGTAAGAAGCTAAAGGTTAGTAGATTCCCTATTAGCCTTAGTATAGAAGAAAACTTTCGCTGTGAATTCCTATAGGGATATCTTAAATAATATATTATCCCTAGTAAATTTAGCTTAATTAAGCTAGGTAATTATATCTTAAATTTTAATGCTAAATTTCTTTTTAACTATAGTAAATACTAAGTTAAGGTTATAGAATATTATAGCTCTTTCTATATTATTAAAATGCTAGCGGTACTATATATAGGTAGCTTTATAGAAAAGATACTAAACTTAGTGTATAATCTATTCTTAGCAGTTAGGGCTAGTATAGCTATAGTAATCCCTAACTGCTTAGATCTAAAGGTCTATATCTATAAAGATAGTAGATTTGCCTTTATATTTAATAGCCTTACTATTAATGTTATTTAAATCTATTTTAGGGTTAAGGTATCTAATATTACTAAGTTTCTAGAAAGGTTTTGCTAAATAGTTTATTATCTTTAGGGCTTAGGTAGCTAGATTATTATAGGGGTTCTTATCTTTAGGTTGCTATTCTATAGGCATAGATAATAGTCTCTAAGCGTGTATAGCGTTCCTAAGGGGCAGCTTATTATAGAGTAGGGGGTTATATAAAGTCTTATAGAACTCTCTATTAACTAAGTGCCCCTAGAGCTAAGAAGTTTTAGTGTAAAGGGCATTAAAAGTTACTGCGTAGGCTAGTTACATTTATGCGCTTATTATCCTAAAAAATGCTGTAAGGTATTGCGTGTCTAAGGTTAGAACCTATTCTAAGGTTAATAAAGGGTATTAGGCTTACTCTATAGCTTGCTAGTAGGATTTAGCTAGTTTAGAAGCCTTTAGCGTAGTTATTATATAGGTTACTGCTTTATTAATTTCCTTTACGCTACTATAGTGGATTTTACTAAGGATAGACTCTTACTGGTTGCATATATTAGTAAGAAACTACTAGAATTTATTGTATATATTTAGCTTATGCTATTATTCCTAGGATTCTATTACCTATAGAGGAGGTATATATTCTTCCTAACTGCTAAGTAAGTAGGAAATTGCTTTATTTTAATTAATTTCTATAGGATTTAATAGGGTTCCTAAAGGGGGATTTAGTGCGCTGAAAGTTAGATAAGGGTAGATTCTTATTTCTAGGATAGTTTCCTAATAGGAGCTAGCACTAATATAATCCCTTTCCTATAAGGAAGTATAGTTTTCCTTAATATAAGATAAAATATTTAGGGTCTTTAGCAGTTCCTTAATTCCTATACTTACTATATCTTTTATTAACTTATCTTTAGAAACATTATATATGCCTATATTATAGGTGTTTTTTATATATTTTAAACTATTCTCTAGCGTTATAGTTTTATTTTCTAATGCTAGGTTTACTTATTTAAAGAGGTATTCTAGCTTAGCTTTATAAATAATGCTTTTTATTAATTTCTACTCTATATTAACTATAGCAAAATCTATAGGGTTCTAGTAAATAGGTCTTTTAATAGCTAGGGGCTCTAGGTAAATCTAGAGGTTACTATTAATATATTAATATCTAGCGAGAGTTTAAAGGTTTTTAATATCTTTTTATAATAAAAGTAGTCTTTTCTTATTCTTAAGGTTAGGGAAGTCTTAGTAGAAAGCCTAAAAACAGTAGATTTACTATAGTTAGTTTTTAGTAATAAAGCTAGTAATTAGAGAATTAGGGCTAATAGGTAGACTTTACTAGTTTTCTCCTATTATTAATATAAGGTTTGCAGTTTTTATTATTAGCTCTTACGTAGTAAATAGGTATATAAAAGAAACAGCAATTACTACCACTTATTATATGCTAAATGTTATACATAAATAGGGGTACTTATATAAATAGGTGTGGTATGTTATAAAGTTATAAGAAGAAGGAACACTTAAGTCACAGGTAGGTAGTTGAGTGTATATATAGTTGAAGTTGTTCTTCTCTAGCTATGCGCGGCGGAACCCTCCTTTTGTAAGGTGGGTTCCGCCCCTAGGAACGGACCGTAACAATATTAATATATTTCTTCTACTCCTTAGTTTATATAATATTATAAAATATAAAATATAAAAAGCTTAGCTTTTTATTTAGATAATAAAAAAGATTATATAGTTTTACTTAACTTTAAAGTATAATAATTTATAATTTTATTAGCTTTTTTATTAAAATATTTATTTAGCTTTTATAGTTATTATTTTTTTTTATTATTTTAAAAGAAAAATAAAAATAAATTAGCTAAGTTAATTCTTTTTACTTAAGCTTTATTAATAATAAAAAAAGCTAATTAAAAGACTTTTTTATAATTAAATAATTAATTATTAAAATAAGTATTAATAGTTTTAGCTAAATTATAATTCTTAAGCTATAAGTACATCTTTATATAATTATTTAGCTTAGTTTATAAGGTTTTATACTTTTTATAAATAAATAGTTTTTTACTAATTTTTTATTTATTTATAAAGTTAATAATAATTTAACTAAAAATAGCTTTATAAATATATATAAATTATATTAAAAGAGTTTTTTTAGTTATTAAGAAATACTTTTAATATTAATACTTAATATTATTCTAGCTATAAGTAAGTATTAAAGAATATTTAAGGTTACTATATATTAAGCTTTTTAAATTAATTTATTATACTTTTAGTCCTTTTTTAAAAAGTAGCTTAATACTAAAAAAGTAATACTTTCTTAGCTTTTTATTAAGTATATATAATTATAAAAGTTTATAAAATTTTTATAAAGCTTAAAAGTAATTTCTTTTTTAAACATTTAATATTATTTATTTTTAAAAAAACTAAAAGTATATATTTTTATTTTAAAGTTTTTTAAAAAATTAGTAATATTTTTTCTTATAAATTAGTTTATATTATAATTACTTTAAAGAAATATAAAAATACTTTATTTATTTAAGGATTTTTTAAAGATTTTAATAAAAACCTTTAAGTTAAATTTTTTAATAAAATTATTAAAAGTAATTATAATAATAAAAAAAAGGTTTTTAGCTTAAGCTAAGTTAAAGGTTAATTATTTTATACTAATTTAATTAAAAAAAAGGAAAATAAAGTTAATAATACTTATTTAAGTTAATTTTTAAAGCTTATATTATTAAATATAAGTATAAGTAATAAATAAATTAATTAATTAAAAAGCTTTTTCTTACTTATATTTTGTTTTATAAATTAAGTTTATTTATTTATTTAATACACTAGTTGGGCTGTTGGCCCAATTCTAGTACCACTGCTACTAAGACTATATAGGAAAAACCCTAGTATAGGGGGGAAAACCTATATATAGCCTTTGTTTGAGTTCTGCAGTGGAGCTATAGTGGCTCTATGCTGGTTCTGACTGTGGAAAGAGGTGTGCTGCCGGCTAAACTCGACTAGCATTGTAGGAGAGTGTGTGATACAGAATGGGAAGTAAACTAGGTTAGTAGAGGCATAGTGGTGCTATAGGATACCCTTAGGGGTAGTTTATGTGTTATAGTGAGTTGCCTTAAGCGCTTAGTTTGTTTTCTATACTAGTCCCTATCTAATTCCCTTAGGCTACTACCCCCTTACCTAAAACCTTCCTCTAGCTTCTATATCTTTATAGCGTTAGTTATACTAGCTAGCGGCTAGCTATTACTAAACTAGCTATTAGCTAACTATTAGTTATATAATAGAAAGAGAGAGATATATATACCCTCTTTCCCTTATCTTTAACCTCTTCTCTTCTTCCTTTCTTCTTTATTTATTATCTTTATTATAAGTATACCTTTATTCTTATTTTTATAGCGGTGCTGCCTTATTGCCGCCCCTAACTAACTATAGTGTTATTAAAGATACTACCTACCTTTATAAATAAGTTAATTATTACCCTTAGGGTAAGTACTATTTCCTTCTTAATATACTACTGCTACTAACCTACCTATAGCTAGGCTAATTATAGGCCTAGCTCTATAAGGCTTGCCTAATGTAAGCTAAAAATATTAAAAAATAGTGCTATAGCACTAAAGGTTAGTACCCCCTTCTAACTTAAGCTATTACTATTACTAATTTAAATAGGTACTAGCAGTGTGTGCTTTAAGTGTATAAAAGTAAAAAAGACTTATTTAGGCATAAGTATTATATTCCCTATCTGTATTAATAGCCTAGTAGTAGCTAATTAGTTCTATAGCTAAATCTAAATATTATATTATACTAGGAGGCTATTAAGTAAGTAATAAATATATAAAACCTCTATACCTTTAAAGAGCCTATTAATATAAGTATAAGGCAGTGTAGCTATAGTTTAGCTATAGTATTAGTATAGTGCTAACTTATAGGTAGGCTAAAGAGTATAATACTGCTTAAAAAGAGGCAGTATAGCTTATAAAGTAGGTAGGCCTATTTACTAATATAGTAGTATAGGCTACTAGCAGTGCTATAGCAGTTTTAGCTTTAACTTTAGTTAAAGGTAAGATACTACTATAGGCCTACTGTATTACTAATACGCTAAAAAAGCAAAATAATATCTTAGGAGAGATTCTATAGGAGGTCTATAGGCTTAGTGTAGTGGCTATATAAGGCTGTATAGTAGTGGAGGTAGAGGATAATTTAAAGGAGAAAGGGGGGGGGGGAGGGGGGGGGTAATAGGGCGTAGGCTTAGGGCTAGCGTAGGAGCGTTACGCCTGTTTTTTATTATCTCTTAGGTTGCCGTTTTTTATGTGTTGGTAAATATAAGTTATGCGTTGCAATAATACGTTCTAGCTATGATATCTACATAGTTCCCTAGCGTTTCCACGCCTATGCCGCGCTAAGTGCCTCTTTTTATTAGCTCTTTAGTATCTTTAGCCTATTAATCTTAGAGACTTTTAGTAAGTTAGAATTAAGGGATATACCCTATTAATATAAGCTACTTTATAAGTATAGTTACTAGCCTGTTATATTCTAATGCCTTCCTAACTTTATATTAGTTATGCACTAGGTATATGCTAGTGTTAATAAAGCGAAGGTAATTAAAATTCTTATAAAATAGTAGGATATAGTAGTAGTCCTTATTGTTAGCCTAGTAGCTATATATTAGCAAATCTACTTTAGGAATGCGTTAGTGGAAAAGGAAGGCATTAAGCTTAATTTATTCTATATATATTTATATAAGCGCTATAGATTTATACTTAGTAAGGCTTAAGTAGAGGTAGATAACTTTAGCGGTAAAGGTAAAGTTAGGGTTAAGCTCTACTGCTATATAGTTAATATAAGTCTAGCGCGCCTATATAGTAGCCCGCTCTTAATGTTAGTAATTCTTTTATTTTAGGGTAAGTGCTTTAGTTAGAGAGGGCTCTAGTAGGTGGTTATAGGGTTGGTTTAGGAACAGTATATAGTTTAGGTAGTTATCTAGGGGTAGTAGGTAGCTACGCCCTTAGTGCGTTAGTCTACATCTAAGTTAAGCCACTATTATAGCGTAGGCGCTATAGATATACTTAGCTATCTTATTAGCTTCTATTTATTAATAAAAGCAAAGTAAATAGTAGTTAAGGTAGAGGTTAATTAGGGCTATAGCTACCTTAGTTTTAACTAGGGCATATAGTATAGCCTTAAATACACTAGTTACTATCCTTAGGCACTTAGTTTATTTAGAAATAAATGCTTTAGCTATACCCCTAGCTTTACTGCTAACTTTAGTAAGGGTGTAGTGTAATCCTATGCTATATGCAATTATACTCTAAATAACCTATGTATATAGAAGTTGTGTATTATATAATAAGTATCCCTAAGTTAAAGCCACTAGCAATGTAAGTATAAGCCACTGCTATATTAGTTTTAACTTAACCTAACTTTAGTATACTTTCTAATAAAGCTTATAATAAACCTACACCCTAAGGAAGTAGGTAAATTAGACTAGTTACACTATATTAGTGCTAAGTTAAACTAATAATGTAATTGCTACGCACTACCTAGTAAAGTATATAAGTTTACTCTTCCCTAGATTAAACTTAAGACCTAATTCTTAGGACTATTCTTAGTAAATTGCTTAGGTAGCCTTAAGGCAATCCTATATCTCCTTTACTATACGCCTATATATAAGTATATTTATATTATTAAAGAAGCTTATTATAAGTATAGAATATACTATTTAGAGCTTAGTATATAAAGGGGTAATGTAAAGTAGGAAGAGAATAGGGGAGATTAGGGACCCCTATAGTATACCTATAGTTATAAATAAGGGGCTAGTAGATTTATTATTAAAATAAAGGTTAGTAGTATATTTAGCAGTAAAGGAGTAAGTCTACGCTACTATCTATATAAGGATCCTAGTAGCTATAAGGGTATAAGTTAGTCTCTTATAGTAAACAGTATTAAAGGCCGCTAATATATCTAGTTAGAGTAGCAACGCAATGCTGCTATAGTGCTACGCCACACACACTAATTCCACTAAAACACTTAATGCAACTTCTATTAACCTATCTACTCTATTGCCTATTTATAGGTTAGGCAGTACGCCGCTTAATTTAGCTATAAAGGTAAGCTAACTTACTACTATTACCTCTATTACTTTACTAATAATACTAAAAAGTAAGATAGAGCACTAAGCCCCTACTCTATACTACTCTATTAAGGTCTTACCTAGCTTATAAAGAATAACTACTTTTGCTTGCTAGAATAGAGCTAGGTAGTAGCTAATACAGTAATATATATTAAGTAGGTAGGTAAGGGTTCTAGCTAGTAGCTTACTATATACTTTAAGGTAACTAGCTAAAAGTTTATCTAATCCTAATGCCTTCTAGCTAGCTAGGCTTTTAATAATACTATAGATTTTATTAGCATTAAAGTAGTCTTTTAATAGGAATATTATAGTATTAAGGTAGTTATTAAAATTCTTTAGTATATTATTAAGTTAAGCTTAGGAGAAAGGGAAGAAGTAGTTAGCTAATATAGCTGCTTTCTTTTAGTGTAACTTAGTAGTTATAGTATCTATACCCTTACCTTAAATAAGGTTAGGGATTCGCTACTATTCTAGTAGTAGTCTACTATAAAGCTACACTTAGCATTTAAGTTTCTATAGGCTTCCTCTATAGGTAGTGGCTGCCTTAATAGTAAAGCGCTAGGCACTATACCTTTTATTACTAATAGTTTAGTACTATATCTAGGCTGCGTTAGTAGTAAGTTACTAGTTCTCCTTAGTATAGAATATCCGCCACTGCCTTAACACTCTCTTTATATTCTAGGTAGCTTCTTTAATATAGTAATTCTACTATAGATTTAGCTTAGGGCTGCCTTAGGGTTCCTTTAGGACTATTAAATTTATAATAAATTAAAGCTTAGCTATTATTTATTCTATATAGCTATTAATTTCTATAGGTATCTAAAGCAAAGGTTTAGTAAGGTTGCAGCAGAACTGTATTACTACCTTAGCTATTATAAGGTTATTCTCTATATATAGCTATTTAAAATAAAGCAGGCAGTTGCTGTATAGCCTTAAGCTAGTGCTAATGCGGATAAGCTATAGGATATAGTTAGATCTAGTAAGGTCTAGTCCCCCTATGAATTTAGCTTCTATATTATAGGTAACCTAAGTATAGTTAATAGTACTATCCCTTTTACCCTATATTCTTTAAGTTACTTTACCCTATAGTGTTATAAGTTTAAGCTACTACTATATTATTAGTGCTAAGAGTATATTGCTTTTTATTAAGGTTTAGCTATAATAGTTTTAAAGTAGGTAGTGCTAATTAAAGTTTTCTATAAAAATATTATAGTTTAAAGGCAGGGCTACTATAAAGTTAATAAGGGGTAATGTTTAATTAGGTTTATAAGTTAGGGAATATATTAAGTAAATGTAGTATCCTACTAATATTATTAAGCACTAGTCCTTACCTATATATATTAACTATGCCCTAGGCCTATGCTAGCAGTTTATATAAATTATAGTATAGCTACCTTAAGTAGTAAGTTAGAAGTGGCTAAGGCTAGGGTTAGGTAGTCTGCTATCTATGGTTTCTAGCTTCTATATTACTATTATATTAGCTTTAGGTTAGGACTCTAGTGCTAGATATATAAGGTAGGTTTTCTTTTATATATTTTAGTATATAACCTCTATTATATACTCTATATAGTGTATTAGGTTAGGCTTAGCTTATTTAGTGCTGCGGTGGCTGTAGGCTATTAACTTAGGAAGGCCTTTATAGCAGCTTATAACTACTATATTAATTCTAGTTAAGTGTTAGGGAGGTAGGTATATAGTTTGCTAACTTACTTCTATAGTAAAGCCTCCTATAATAATAAATTGCTTATGTCTCTCCTTTAGCTATAGCTAAATACCTCTATTTAACTATCTTTCTCTAGCATTAGTGGTTTAGTGAAGGCTAGGGGCTATGCTAGGTATACAGTGTATGCATAGTTCTATTATTTGTTTATAATATTATATATATAAGACTATATAGGGTGAGGTCCTAAGTAGTTAACGCAGCGTTCCTATATAGCTTCTAATAGCGCTAGGTATAATTATTTACCCTCCTTATACTAACTAAATATGCAGTAGCTATACCGTAGGGGTAATGCGCAGTGTGCAGCTATATAGCTAAATTTAAAGCATCTAAAGTATTATTAGGGATGGATAGTATTGTTATAGGGCTTAGCCTTAAATATCTTAGCTTTATAAATAATTCTAGCGTAGTATAGCCTATTTACTATGTTAACTCTATTAATAGCAATAATTAAGGGGGATTAGGTTACAGTGCTGTATAGCTTCTATGCTATAACCTTTACTAGACCCTATCTATTAGCTATAATTATGTTTTAAAGGATATTGTCCTTTCCTTAGTTCTATATATAGTATATAGGAAAGCCCTTAATAATAATGCTAAATGTGCATTAGTTTAGCATTGCTTCTAGTCTAAAAGCAGTGCTAACCTAGGCTATATTATTAGTATAAGGCTTTGCTATATCCTAGAATGTAATTACAGTGTCGCTACTATAGAGGCAATGCACTGCTATAGCGGTATTAGTATTAGTGGCTTAGTTAATAGCTATAATAGTTTCTTTAGGTAAGTAGTTTTATATAGCTTTAGCTATTATACTACCTTTAATAATAGTTTTGTAGTAAATATAAGGTAGTACTGCTACTATTATAGCCTAAATCTAATAAATAAGCAGTTAGGTAGCGCCTTTAGTAGTAATACTAGCTTAGCTTAGGGCTATTATATTTCTAGCGCTAATAGCTTTCTTTACTGCTTATTTAATAACTTTTTCTAAGTTTTTAACTATAATAGGCTTATTAGGTAATAATAAGGTTAATTTTATTAATATTTTAGTGTAGGTCTAAGGCGTAAGGAGGCTACATTAGGTATACGTTAAGGCTGCATTATTAATATAAAGGATAATATTCTATACACTCTCTAGCACTATAGCTAGTATAAGTTTAGCTATCTTATTATATTTAATAATAAGGTAGTTTAGTATTTGCTTATATATAGGCAGTGGCGTAGAAGTAACTTAAGGCACTGTTAATATAAAGCTACCTTATTCTATAAGTAGGTAGTAGTAGCTTTGCATAAGGCTATAATTCCTACTATTAATATCTATTAGTATTACCTTATCTACTATGCCTACACTCTAGCACTAATACGCTATTAGAGATAGGGTAAAACGGATACAGCGATTCTTTTTCTACACTTTTTAAGAGGTTTAGAGTCAGTTCTGCGTCGCTACTGCGGTGCAGGCGAATTCGCGAAAAAGTTTTTTTATAAATTAAGTTATATTATTATTTAATAAGCTTAACTAAGTTATTATTTTTATTAACTTTATAAGTTAAAATTAGAATTTTAATAAATATACTTTAAGTTATAAATAAAATAATATTTATAATAAAAATAATTAAATAAAATTTAATAAAATTAAATATAATTAAATAATTTATAGTTTTATTTATTTTAAAAAGAAAGGAATTAGTATTTTAAATAGGTTTTAATAAAACCTTTAGTAAGCTTTTTCTTTTTTTTAATAAGTTAGCTTTATAGCTTTATACTTTAAAAGCTAATAGTTTTAATTTTATTAAATATAATATTAAAATAAGTAATTTTTTATATTACCTAAGTTTTAAATTATTTTTATACTTTTAACTAAATAATTTAAAAGTTTTATAATAGGTTT
>AFRA01000657.1:0-20263 GCA_000223055.1 Claviceps fusiformis PRL 1980
TTGGTTATGTAATTTTTTTTAGGTTTCCGTTTTTTTCGTTTCTCCGTCCTTTGTACCCCCTTTTCCGTTCTCTCTCCCTCCTCCCTCCCTCCTCTCTCTCTCCCTCTCTCTCACTCTCTCTCTCTCTCTGTTTCTTTTTTCTTTTTTTTCTACATGCTTCCCATGAAGTAGAGCATAGAAAATAAAAAGCGAAAAAAGAAAAGGAAAGAATGGAAGGAGGGTTCATGGATGGAAGTACGGTTTATGGACGGAAGTACGGGCGGCGAATGAACTGTAGTTCGCGAAATAGGAGATATGAGGCCGTCAACATCTCGTATAGCAAAGGCAGAACGGCTTGCTATTGTATAGTTTTTCTTTTCTTTTCTTTTCTTAGTTGTCTTTTCTTTCTTTCTTTCTTTCTTTCTTTCTTTCTTTCTTTCTTTTCTTTTTTTTTTTGCGTGCCCTTATTTTCTAGTACACCACTCACTTCGCGGGAGGACAGGACGGCCGACAAGTCAACTTATTTAGGATTTCGCTTTTTCTCTTCCCTTCTTCTTTCGTCCTTTTTGCTCCTTCTTTTCTCTCTTCTCTCTTCGTTTTTGACCTTCTCTCCTCATTCTCATCTTCATCCATCATTCTCCATTCCCCATTCTTCTCGGTTCAAGATAGGTCCCCATGTAGCAATAACGCCCCCTACTCGTCACTCGTCCCTCGTCACTCCCACGTACCACACCCCTTGACTATTCGTCCCCAGGTGTGTTCACTAGGGCGTTTCTCGAAAGGGGAAAGGGAAGCCTTGGGGAGAACACGTTGTGTACTGCTTCTTCTTTTTCTTGTGCATGTAAGACTGTTCGTTTCTTTCTTTTCGTGCCTTCTCTTATTCTTATATATATGTAGCTTTTCTTTCTTCTAATTTTCCTACCGCTCTCTTGGTCCCATACATACACACAGACATACATGTGTATATATATACTATCTTTCCCCTCTATTCATATTCTTCGCCCTTATACAGATATACCTTATTCTTTCCCCTACCATTCCTATTCTTATATATAGTCTTTTTTTTTTTTTTTCCCTTTTCGTACTATTCTTCTTCTTATTTATGTATAACTCTTTTGTCTTTTTTTTCCCCTGTCTTTCTTATTCTTCAACAGATGTAGCTATTTATTCTTTCTTTTTCCCCATCTTCCTCTTGATCCTATGTGTACATAGCTTTTTTTCTTCATCTCGACGCAAGTGAACTAATGCTTCACTCTGCTCGCTGCGTAAACACATAGATAACATCATGCTGCTGCTGCTGCACTGGCCGCGAAACACAACATGCACATCCTTCACTAGTTCTCCTTTGTCGTCGTACAACTGGACCCGATTTTACTACTTACTACGCTATCAGTCTGGTATCTATGTATATACTTCTACATCACAACAGCAACCCGTCGTTATTGTGCGAGGTCCGTATATGGTTATCATGTTCACATGATAGTTGAGGTTTCTCCCATGTACATAGTTTCTGCTCCAGCGCTGTGGCCAAGCTATACAACGTTCGATAAGTCTACATGCGCGTTTTGGCGCCAGATGGGTCATAAAACTCAAGCAAAGATATATGATGTATACAAGTTCCTTTTTCTTATTCTCAAAAGAAAAAGAAAAGACAAGACAAGACAAGACAATAAAAACAGGCCCTATTGTATATTCATCCTATTTCCCTGGTCGGCCATAGCGCCCCCTCCATAGATTTGAAAGCTTTGGTCTGCGCCCCAATTGGCCATTTGTGCATAATTCTCAAACGCTCCCTGTTGTTCCGTCAGTATTGGTGACATATTGTACATGGAGCGAGAAAAGAGAAAAGGGGAAAAGGAGAAAAGAGGAAAAGGGAAAAAAAGTAAAAAGGGGAGACAGAAAGAGAAACAGAGAAATCTTTCTTCCTCAGAATGACACGTACCCAGTCAAAGTTGTTGAACAAATCAGGCCCAGAAGTAGATTCACCGCCGAGATCCGTGAACATGGGCTCTGATGATTGTGATCCAATCGTGTTCAATCTACCATCGAGGAAGGAATCATTGAGCGTCGGAGCGGGAAGGCTGAAATCCATTCCCATGAACGCGCTGCTGTTGGTATTGAGAAACGAGTCTAGATCGCCGCCGGCGCCGAAATCGGGCAATGGCCCATCTGCCGGCATGGTGCCTGGTATTGAGGCTGGCATGGTCGAATCTAATGCTGCCGCTTCTGCTGCTGCTGTACTGTTTACAGCAGACGAGAGAACCTCGAGTTGGGGTAGAGATGTTGCAGAGCCGCCTCCTGTCCTCGTCTTTTCCTCTGCTGGTTCTTTGAGCTTTTGAAGCATAATTTCCATTGTTTTGGCACCCTTGTATGCCTCTACCGACCCTCCGGCGAGACTCTTCCAGATGTTGGCTGCGCTTTCAAGAGTCTCTATCATTCTGGCCCGCTGCTCAGGCGTCCAGCGAAACCCCCCCTCCGACTCCTCAGGTATCCCGACCTGACTCGCCAAATCATCGTAGTGAAGATCCAGCACAATGAGCATGGCTGGAAGAATGAATTCCTTTGTCGCGATCGACTTCACGTACCAGCTTACAGTGCGCAGGGGACCACCACTCTGAGACTCACGATGAAGAGTCTGCAAGTGTTCCATCGTCTGAAGGGACGCCTCAATTGCACATCTTCTCGAGTAGGCATATCTGGGATTCTGTCGCGCTCTGCACAAGTATTTTCGATGCAAGAGACACAGGATCTTTTGTGCGAGAATATCAATGTTGAATCTGACTATGATGAGCGTGATGGAGACCCCGGAGCGAGTTTCCAGAGAGCCAAGCGTAAGATGAGGCGGCAGCTCTTGCATAATCTGTCGAACCTTGGCATCGAAGCGAATGATTTCATCATATGACACTCCTTTGTCCACCCGGTTCATTGCTTGAAGTATGTTGCCTAGTTCAATACAAAGACGCGCCTTGGCAATCATGTACGAAACCGGAGTGGCTTCCGTCACAGGCCGCGGGGGCGGCAACTCCTTGATGTCGCGATTGATTTCATCATCGTAAATGTTGTTTGGAAGCTGAGTATCACAGTCATGGTCATAGACCATGTTCGGCAGTGACAATTGGTGAGAAAATATAACGTCAACAATTCTGACCAGAGACCACGTGCGTCGTCTCATTTCCTGCGCGGGAGAAAAAAAAAGTTAAGTCAGACCCTATTCAATTTCAAATGACATACAAACGTACATGTACGTGGTTGATATGCAATGGAAGGGGAGAAGGGATGCGCCGTCAGGTCTTCTCTTAAAAGCTCTCATCGTATATAATACATACCGCTTGGAATGGTGTCAGTGATGGAAACCATTTCGCATCTCTGTGATAGCCCATGCGGAAAGCTATTCGAACGGTCAGGGAAACAATCATCCACAGTCCCAGGTCGGCATCCCACCTCGACGAGTATTCGCCGAAAATGTAGAGCAGCATAGTTTCCACAGTGTATTCCACGGGCTTGGTGTAGTCGGCCTTCATCAGGCACTGAACGGTGCGAAGTCGGTACTCTGCCGCCATATCCAACGTTCGGCCTTGCCATTCGGGAGGCTCATCCCCGACCTTGTGGTAGCTCAGCATGGCGAGGCAGAGCACTGCGTACAGCAAACCCAGCCACATGATGGGCGTTTTCGACGGGTCCTGCCAGTGGTCGCGAAGCTGTTGCAAAAACGTCGGACAATGAATCATACAGACTGCATGATCCATCGAGTGCAAATATCGACTGCACAGGGCGAGAACGCAAGATTTGTGCGGCAATGCCGATCTGAGCTCCATCTCGGAGGCAGGCGGTGCTCCCAGCAGCAGCGTCGGACCCTCCCGCGCCGTGGCAGGCTTCGACAACCGCACTTTTTCGTAACTTGTTTCAAACTCTTTCTTGTGGCTGATAAAGTAGTTCTTGACCTCGGCAATGTCGGCCAGCATCAAATGCCAATGTTGCTGACCAATGTACATCGACTCGCCCTTATCGGCATCAACTTTCAGATAGCCAATCGATTTGGCAAGGTGATCATCCACATCGCTCTCGTCATCACCAACCATGACTGCCTCTTCTCCACGGGGCTGCTGAGCTGTCGAGGAGCCGCCACCCGCCGTCGATTGCGAAGTCGACATGCTATTCCGAGGAGGGCCTGCATCAGCGTTTGGGCCATTGTGCATCAAAGACAGCACCAGTCCTTCAAGCCGATCTATTCTGATTTGCATGTCGTCGGAGCTGGCTTCGCTTTGACTTTGACGCTTTTTCCGAGAAGCTGAAGGCGCATAGGAGCAAGTGCTCGTGCCTATGCCCTCGCGCCTGGTGCAATTACTACACGGGTGTTTTCGATCGCATTTTCTACCAAAACAAATTTAATACTTTTGTGACAATCGTTAAAGTTGGTGAAACTCGTGACGCACAAAACTTACAGCCTACATCAGATTGTCAGCAAGCTTGTTTTTCTCTTCTTCTTTTCTCTTTCTTTTTTATTCATGACGGACTCATCTTACACTTACTTCCTTGTCCTGCATGGATAGCAGCTCAAAGGCACTCGGTTGCGCTTACGAACAACACGGAATTGCTCCTCTGGAGATTGTCCTCCGCCACCGGCAGAGGAATTGGTTGAAGGTGGAGTCGGTGTCATGATGGCAGTTGTGCACTGACGTACAACCAGCCAGCTTCACCAAGACGAGGGCCCCGGGTGGGATGATGTTGAGCAAGACGGACGGACCTTGGGATCAGTCGGAAGTCACTTTGAGCACACTTTGAGCTCGCATGTGCCAACGTACCTGGGTACTTCGTATGCCGCAGCAGAAGAAAACAATGGGCAAGGTCGATAGAGTGGAGTTTGTCATCGGGAGCAGCATGCATGACAAAACGCCCGCATGGCGATATTGTACATCAACGTACGCCTTGGAAGTTAAAAGCGTACTCCAAAATCCGCACATCAAAGGGCATCAAATACGATGTGGCGATACGTACCAAACTAACAGCTTGGAAGTCGAGTGGGGACGTCCCAGACCCCAGGGTCTCTCTTTCCTTCTGTGCCGGACTTCCAGCCACCTGCCATTTTAATCCGCTGGCCCCGAAGGCAGCCAGCCATGGCGCAAGTGCTTACATAAACATGTGTCCATGCAGGTGCGTGCGGCTTTGACAACGGCAGATTCAACGACGTGGCTCACAACGGCTGCCAGCCGCACGTAAGACGTTGCAAAACAGTATGGCAAGGGGGCAAAAATAACCTGGCTGAGCGGAAACGTAGTCTGGCCAGTGCCGGTTACGACAGATGACAGCGTTCCTTTGTCAGCCGTCAAAAATGGCCAATGCTTTATGTATATTGGTCTGCATTGTTGGGCTGGCGGCGACTCACTTCGCCCTAGCCAAGACGACCATGGATGATCAATCATGACACAAACTGACAACATGAAAGTCTGATTTCATTTGGGGCCCGCGATGAACTGCTATGCTAGCAAGTCCACCCATTCTCTGTATCTTGTACCTCCATAGTCCGTGGCTTCACGTCGCTCACACAGCCCTGTTGCAAACGTCACAGCGCTCACGAAAGAAAAAGAAAGGAAAAAAAAAAACCCCATTTCGTGCCCATCTTGAACTGCCCGTTGTCGTCAGATCCCATCAAACCCTCTTTCGGACCGTGACGAGATGCTTCTCAGTCATTTCCAGATGCGAGCTCCTCGTATTGCAGCCGGTTTTGACCCTCGGATCCAGATGTGGCAGAGGCAGAGATATGGATGGGCTGCGTAACTCGAACTGCGTTTCTTTGTTTGCGGCAAACTAATATTTTTTCCAGAAGAGAATTTTTGAATTTATGCATATGGTGAATTTCCTTCCGTCTCTCTTCAAGCAGTTGCATCGGTCGCTCCGCTCACACTATACGGCTTGAAGAAGTTTTCGTTATTCCCTAGCTCTTCCTTGATCTGAATCAGTGTTAGTAGTCAGTCGTGTTGACAAGTAGACGAAGCTTGATAAGAAAGAAGGACGGCGAAAAGGGGTAGACATACGATATCCAGCCCACCAACGAGTTCGCCGTCCATCCACAGTTGGGGATAAGTTGGCCAGTCGGCAAACTCCTTCAAGCCCTGACGGACTTCGTCATCGGCCAGGATATTGAAAAAGCCGTATTTGACCGAATTCTCTCGAAGGATTCCCACCATTTGTCTTGAGAAACCGCATTGCGGGGAGCTGGGCGTCCCTTTCATGAACAGCATGACTGGGGCCGCCTTGACGAGATCACCCAGGCGCTTGTATAGTTCCTCCTTCTGCTTCTCTGGATCAGCGTCGGCCTCGTCGGCCTTTGCGGACGCACTTGTTTGCTCAGTGCCATTGACGGCATCGAGGCCATCCTTCCGAGCATGCGTTTCGATGGCATTTCTGACTTTGACAGCGCTGCTGCCGCTGACAGTCTCGACGACCTGGCCGTTGCGAATAAGAGAGAGGAAGGGGACGGCGGTGACGTCGTAGGCTTCGCTGATGTCACTCAGTTCCTCGGCATTGATGGACACCCATTTGGTGCTCAAGGGCTCTGTGACGGGATATTCTGAGGCCAGGGTCGAGAGCACCGTAGCCATCTGGGCGCATGGCGCAGCCCAGGGAGCATGGAACGACACGACGAGGAGAGTGGTGGGAGGGAGTGCGCCCAACGTCTCCTCCCACTGCGCGGCCGTTGTGATCTCGGTGATGGTCGACATGGTGAACAACAGGTCCCAGCTAGTGACGAGTTCGGGATGCTAACTGCGGTGGGAATGGCTGGGACAGTCTGGGATGGTCAGGATGGTCAGGATGGTCCGGGAAAGAAATGGAAAGTGTGGCGGGGCAGCTTTTCCGACATCTGTAAAATTCGATTTCACCAACAAAGAGGTCAACTGGTCTGGTCTTACTCGCTCAGTGAGTCAGTGCTGTCTGGTGCGGGGCACGTTTGCATTGGACAGCCTCAAAGAGTGGAGCCTGGTCCTTTGCGTCCAGGAGAGCGTCGTCATATAATTTTGGTGTAAATCAGATTGGGCGTTACTTACATTGGAACGCGCGCGTCTCCCCCCCCCCCTCCGGCCTGCCCACCTTTTTGCCCTCTCTGCCGCCCAACGAGCCAAACCAGTCGAGCAACGTCAGCCCCGAGCTCTGTCTGAGCTTTGCCATTGCAGATCACAAAACATCGGCAACACCACTTCCGTCCGAACTACTCTACTCACCTTGCCCCTCCCACCTAATAGTTTGCGCGGATTTTGCTAGGACTTTCTCTTCGGCTGCCAAACCACACGCCACCGTCTCCAACCGCACTACCTGACAGGCGAGCTTCCCGCCTAACCGACCGTCATCGTCTCCGCACCCGAGGGCCGAGAGAGACAGGAGAGACAGGAGAACCAGGAGAACCAGGAGAACCAGCAGTGCTTCGCTGTCTGATTCGGCCTTTTAGCGACCTCATTTTCTCTGCTCTTCTACTTCTTCTTCTTCTTACTCCTAATCACCACAATCATCATCATCGATATTCATATCCGCCCCGGCCTCGGCCGCATTGCAGCATCATGGCCACATTGAACTTGTCCATCAATGGCCCTTCTATAAAAAGCAGCTACAACGGTGTCATCAATGGCCCGCCTCCATCCTCCAGCTCGGCCACGTACGCACAATGGGCGCTTTTCTCAGTACAAGCTCCGTTGATGAATGCTTTCCAGGATAGTGCTTCCAAGGAGAGCATTCTCAAAGTCGAAAGCACCGGAGGTATGGCGATTTGCCTCCCCAGTTTCTAACCTTTTATTTTTCCTTTTTTTAAAAAAACAGTGTGCGGCGGATACTGACGTAACAAACCTTATGCAGACGGGGAATTGACCGAGTTGATTGAGGATTTCAACGAGGGTCGAATCCAATTCGCCTTCGTCAGGGTCAAGGATCCAAATACTGCGCTACCAAAAAACGTTCTTATTGCGTGGTGCGGCGGTGGTGTTCCTGAGCGCACAAAAGGTTACTTCACCAGCCATACCGCCGCCGTGGCCAAAGTTCTACACGGCTACCACGTTCAAATTACGGCCCGGTCCGAAAGCGATCTTGAGCCAGAAGCCATTATGCAAAAAGTCTCCGATGCTTCGGGCGCCAAATATTCCGCCGGAGCCTCCGAAGGGGTCATACGCGCAGCACCTCCTCCCGTCAAGACGAAGCCAGTCTTTACTCCTACTTCATCCAGCGCCGGGAGAGTATTCGATCCGCTCGTCGCTGCCCGATCTCGGAGAGACGACAACGTGGACAACGACGGATGGGGAAACGATGCGCCACCAGTCACCAGAACGCAGATAGAAAAGGTTGAATCTGCGTACAAGCCGACCAAGGTCAACATGGCAGAGCTCACGAGACAAAAACCAGAGCCCTCTCGATTTGAAGCAGGGGGTCGTCAGGCGGATGCTGCCGGCGATGTAGTGCGAGGTGGTTATCAACCCGTGGGCAAGGTGGACATTGCTGCCATAAGGGCTGCTGCCAAGGGAAAGGGCGACGATCGCCCTGCACCTGTCAAGGGAGCCTACGAGCCGGTTGGGAAGGTCGACATCGCCGCCATCAAGGCCAGAGCCCAGAAGCCAACTGAGGCGAGAGGAGAGGAGGAGGAGGGTGAATCCCAAGTGCCGAAGCCTCTTGCCGAAAGAGCGGCGGTCTTTTCTCAAGCAAGCCAGTCAGAGCGGATCTCATCCATGCCCAAACCCAAAATCGCTAACAAATTCGGTGGTGCTTCGACCTTTACTGGCACAAAGGCTCCAACGCCTGGTGGGTTGGGCTTTGGCAGTCCAGCCGCGCCAGTGGCTCCGCCAGTCGGTGCTGCCAGCCGGACTTTTGCGGACCAAGGAGGCAAGACACCTGCGCAGCTCTGGGCTGAGAAGAAGGCTCGTGAGAGAGGCTCAAGTGTCGGGAGTTCATCTGGCGCTGGAGCTGCTGCTGCGCCAGCCGGAGCTCAGCAGAGGAGCGGGGCAGAAGGTTGGAAGAGCGGTTACTCTGGAAAGTCATGGGCACCTGTGCAGGCTCCGGGTTATTCTCGCGACAACCCTGCCGAGTCTCAGTCGCAGCAGAATACAGGCGATGGTCCGAAGGGAGCTACAGAGGACGGCGAGGACGGTACCGCGGGAGTGTCTCATCTCCGAGACCGATTCAAAGATGCCTCTCTCATCGGCTCAGCACCATCCCCTCCAGCTGCCGGGATACGCCGGGAGGATGACGTGTCTTCGGCCCCGTCCATTCCGAACAACTCTCGCCCATCTGGCGGCTTTGCTCTGCCAGGCCTTCCCAGCAGGGCCCCTCCGGCCGATGTACACGCGAGGGAGGAGGAAGCAGCGGCGGAGGAAGAGGAGGAAGATACACACTCACCTATACGAGTAGCTGCCCCTGTAGCTCGAGCTCCCGAGCCCGAGCCAGTTCGACGCGACCTACCACCACCACCACCACCACCTGCGCAAGAGCCAGAACCAGAGACATCAGCGCCTGCAGAATATGAGGGTGAAGCTGAGCATACCGCAGCAGCTGGAGGATACCAAGCGATAGTCATGTACGACTATGAAAAGGCCGAGGGCAACGAGATTGACCTGGTTGAAGGGCAATACGTCACAAACATTGACATGGTGGATGAAGACTGGTGGATGGGCACGAATCACCTGGGCGAGACGGGTCTATTCCCCAGCAACTACGTCGAAGTTGTGGAAGAAGAGCATTCTGCCGCTGCACCCGTACCACAGGATCCCGAGCCTGCAGCTCGCAGCGTTCTCAGTGCTCCTGCGCCGGCAGCACCAGCAGGGGGGCCAACTGCCACGGCCTTGTACGACTACGAGGCAGCCGAAGACAATGGTAAGTGGCCAACATATGTAGATATGCATATCATCCATCAGACATTTTCAAAAAAGAACCAGCGGCCGTCGTAATAAATGACTGACAAGAAAAACAATTCTATAGAACTGTCTTTCCCCGAAGACGCCAAAATCACGAACCTCGAATTCCCAGATGAAGATTGGTGGTTTGGACACTATGACGGACACGCGGGTCTCTTCCCATCCAACTACGTGCAGCTGGATTCGTAAACCCACCCATCCACCGAGACAGACGTAGGACGCATCGATCCGTGGTTCCCACCGGCAGGCTAGACAAGAGGGTGGCACTGAGGCTGTTGTCCGCCGTATCCTGTGTATTGAAAAAGGTTCAAACAGTAGTTTAGCACTCTTTAATTGCCTTTGTGTTATTTGATACTGTTTTGCGGGGACCACCATATAAGGAGGTTCCCGCGCGTGGAGTGTAGAAATCGACATCTTTGGCCAACGCACTGTGACCTGTGTATTCGATATCTTGTGACCGTATGAGGCATCGTATTCGATAATGGGGACTTACGTGCAGTGACAGCCCGTAGTGTAGGTGTATTTATCGTGTTGATCACATGTGCATATACAATATATGTCTTTTTTTATTTTTATTTTTTCTCGTTCCTTCTTTTCTTTCCCCCCTTGTTTTGATTCTCGAAATTCAACAATGGAATATCTCATAACCCAGAGCTGTACCAAAAAAAAAAAAGCATGCAAAGCAGAGTATACTACCACAGGCGTGTCCTCCCGATTATGCGCTTCTAGCTGTATGAATAAGATAGATACTTGAAAAAAAAAAAGAAGCAAAAGCAAAGCAAAGCAAAGCAGGTACGTCCTTTTCGATGCTTCCAGCTATATAGACAAGACGGACACTAGAATCAACGAGAGAGAAGAATAGAGAAGAAAAACAAGCGTATCCTCCTGATTAGAGGCTTCTGCCCATATGAATAAGACAGACGCAGTTACGAAAGAATGAAAGAAAGCAAAGCAAAGCAAAGCAAAACCGGCGTGTCCTCCTGGACGCTTCTAGCATTACATAAGCAGGCAAGCAGTTGGGGGGCCTTTTACTCCGACTCCAACTGCAACTACATCCATGCCAGGCGACGTCTTCGCCAAGTGGACAGCTAGACCGGCAGACAAGCCACAGAGGAATGAAGCAGGGGTTCAGAGTCATGCTTTTTCCCTAAACGGCATTGGTGCGAGGACGTACAAAAGACCACCTGTTTGTTTTGACAGGTCCATGATAGGGTAGGTTCGCCTGATGGCATAGAGGATAGCATAGCGCCTTCTATACTTGGAGAGTAATGCAAGAAAAGATGATAACTAATACAAAGGGATAGTGTATTGGGTAGGTGGTGCTGATGTAGAAAGTAATAGATGTAAATCAGGTCACTGTAGATGTGGAATGGTCAATGGGAGTCGACGTGCAGGGTGAGGCAACTAGGTGCAACTAGATACATTCATTTATCATGCACGGGCACAGCATATAAAGCAAAGCAAGCAAAAACGTACGTGAATGCGTGTTGATTACAGAGCCGTTCCTTCTATTTGCCCAGAGCCTACTGGTTTCCCGAAAGAAAAGCCCCAAGAAAAGTGGCCTCAAAGCACATCATAACCCTACCTACTTGGGAACCGAGGAACATGATAGCCCTGACTCCACCAAGTTTTTTAAAAAAAAGAAAGAAGAAAAGGCCCAAGACAAGATACACCAAGAGGAAGGGGAGTAAGAAAAAAAACGCCAGTCTTAAAAAAGCGTTGAAAAAAAAAACCTCATGACTCCATCACAGAGCGTGGTGCTACCAGAAAGGGACCGTGTTTTGCTGGCTTCCTTTGCAGAAGCGCATGTGTAGTGGGTGTTTTGCTCTTTGTGAAGAGGGGGAGAGGCGGAGATGCTGTAAACCAAAAAAAAAAAGGCGGATATATGCATGGGTGGAAATCGCGGGAAATAGCCTTCAGGTTTTAGCTTCTCCTTCATCACGACGGCGAAGAATAACTCTTGTGTGCCGACGGATATCGTCTAGTTGACTGGCAGGCATCACTTCCAAGAGAGAGAGGTATCTCGGACGCTTAGTTTTCGTGCGCTTACAACAGGCATTCGCAGCACTCGATACTAGTTCACTTTATGTTAGCCACTGAAGCTCAATTGAATGTGCAGGAAGGCGGCAGGAGGATGAGAAATGGCCCCGGCGCAATTCGTGAGGCTTGGAGCCAGTCCATGGTTACGCGACCGCAGAACAAGCTCTTGGCAACATGCACGAGTCGGACTTGTGGCACGTTTTGGGGCACAGAGAAAGGAGAGAGAGGAAAAGGAAGAGAACGTACCAGCACTCGCATCCTTCCTCGACGGCGCAACAGCAGCAAATGGCAGCAAGACAAGCAATCAAGCAGTTGTTGCTACCACCCTTCTTACCACGCGTGTCCTGGGGAGGAGGGGCCTGCTGGTACTGCATGGGCTGCTGGCCCTGAGGAGGACCATAGTATTGGCCTTGGGGAGGAGGATACTGTCCCTGAGGAGGGCCGTAGCTCTGAACGAGAGTAGATTAGCATTTTGGCTTGTCATCAGAGAGGGGAAAAAAAAAAAACGTTGAGCCGTGTGACCGATGGCGATTGGTGCAAGAAGGAAGGCTGTGCTTACTTGCTGAGGGTGCTGGGGGTAGCCGCCCTGTTGATGTTGACCCTGGTAGTACTCCTGGCTAGACATTTTTGTGACGAGAGTAATTCAAGCGTCGCGGTGATGGTGACGATATGCTGAGGAGGTTCGGGGGGCGCGACGCGAAGCAGGGAAAGCAGGATGGTAGTGTAGGTATGTGAGAGTGTGTGTGGATGGAAGAATCAAGGAAGAGACGGAGGACGAAGCAGGGTATTAAGGTAAGTAAGTAGAGTAGAGCTGGGGGAGGTGTCTGGTGTTAGATCAGCACCCCGGCGAGGTCAATAACACTGGAGAAGTCTCTGCGTTCTGCGTTCTGCGTTCTGCGTTCTGCGTTCTGCGTTTTGCGGGCCGCTGGATCTGGGCTACTGGGCTGTGCGCGCGGGTGGGTGGCACCTAAAGCCGGAGGCTGGGAGGCTGGGGGAGTCGAAAGTCTTCAATTCCATGAGCCCAGCGACCAGACCAGTGCCTGGCAGGGCCTGCCAAGTGCCTCGGTGCTGGCTCCAGCTCCACGATGGGGCACGCGGCAGGGCGGCAGTGTCTGCAGGTGGGCGCTTGGCAATCTCCATCTGTCCCATCTGTCCTCTGACCAGACATGTCCAGACATGTTTCAATTTTGATTGGACCCCGGTTGGACGCCAGCCGGCTGACGACTTGAAACTACACCCACCAGGCCACTTCACTGTACATGGCAGTTGATGCTTTGCCACTTGCGGTGTGCTGCTGCCACATTCCCGCGTCGGCGTTGGCCCGTCTTCGCACCCGTTGATCAAGAACGCAGGAGGCATGGCGTGGTCTGGATGGAAATATAAAGCAAAGTACTAGGTACCTACTAGGTACCTACCTACTCAAGTACGTACATCGTAGCATGTACATTGCTGGGTCGTGTTGGCCGTGTCTGGCAACTTGGCTGACAAGCGCCACTCGCATAAAGTCTCAATTTCGCAGCAGGACCCGGTCATAATAATACCGATCGACTTGTTCCTGCCTGCTGAGCGTCTGGTCTAGTCCTAGTGGCGATTGGCCGTCGGCCATTGGCTATTCGGTGCAGCGTGCCCCATTGATGACGGCACGTCCTTTGCCGTATTGGAGCATTCAATGTTCAATGTTGGACCACAAAAGCCCAGCGCGCCTTCCCTCGCAGACAGTCAGTCAAGTCACTCATCCGTTGAGGAGGTGGGGGAGGTTGAGGACTGGTACCCGGGCTCCGTACCTGGGCACAGTGGGTCGTAGGTCATTCCGAAACATTAAACCATCTTTTGCCAGCCCAAGTCAGCAATTTGGGCTTCGTCCGTGTTTTGGGACCAAATGCGCTCCGTGTGCAGTGTAGCTCTCTTAACAGCAATTCCGCCAGAGCTCCCGAGTCCTCACTTGCGCAGGCTCAACCAACTTCGGAGACTAAAGACGCCGCGCCAAACCACTTCAGGTATTTCATTAGACGGGTCTGTGCCCAAGATGCCGAGCTTCCGAAGCTGGGGTTGTCATTTGGCAAGGTGGCGGCGCGTGGCCGAGCGTGGCCGAGCCGGTTCTCTGTTGAAGGCGTCTTGGCTGTGTGGCTGAGTCCTGACGACCAAGTGATTGCTTGGCGAGGCGGGATCTCGACGTGTACCTACCGAACCTGCTGCTGGTGCATCAGACAGCATTGGTTTTCCAGACGATACAGCATCACTCACGAAGTAGGTACCTACCTAGTAGTTTTCTTTCTCTCTTTTCTGCCCTTCAGAGGATTGACCTTGCTCAGTCACAAGTTCTTTCTCCCATGAGTCATCTGATCAGTACTTCATCCACCCCCACCACCGCCTTGTTCACGACCCACTTCAGCCTCCTCAGCCACTCTTCTTTTTTGGAGGGGAAAAAGTCAAGACAATGCTGCGCCTCACAGCCAGCCAGTGGCCGAACTAGAATCCGCCAAGTTCCAACCAAACCACCAATCAACAAGCAAAAATTCACGATACCTGCTCCCATGATGTTCGCAGTTCTGGCAGCAACGCCAGAAAACTCTTTCTCCTCCTTTTGTGACATGATTCTGTATATCTTCATGATTCACAACCGCAGAATATGTGCTCAAGCCCATCAGATCTGGCGGGCCGTCAACTCACGGCCACAAGCGCTGAGTTGTCAATGGACTCTCCTGAGCCCTCCCCCATTCACCCTCTTGCTTTATCAGTGTAAAACCAGGGTGAATCATCCATCATGTACTGCGAGACGTGTCTATTAAAAACGAGGCAGTTGACCGCTAGGTCCCCTTTCCACAATTTGCTCTCGCGCCGAAACAATCCATACCCAGCATCGAGCACTCCAGTATCATGCTTTCCGTCGAGCCCAAATCGCCAACTCCCATCTTTTCCTTTGGTCAAGAACATCATCTGCCCCTTCACAGCCAAGACATGACGATGACGACAAATTCAAGCCATATTCGCACCCAAGAGCGCGGCCTGGCTCGTACCTGGCCCAACCCAAGAGCCTCCAACATGCCCCCCGAGCACTCAGCCCGTCCCGGAGCTCTCCTCCACGGGCGAGAGAAGCGTCTGCGCGGAAGGCTCCACGAGGGATGGGAAGCCATCTGCATCGGCACCGCCCTCTGCGACTTCTGCAGCAAGCAGAGCCGCGGCGTCTTGCAAAAATGCCTCAAGTGCGGCCTGTCCATCTGCTCCCCGTGCAGCCAACGCGGTGCTCTGCGCGGAAACAGAAACCACCGCCTGGACCACAACGCCGTCTGCTGGGACAGAAGTGCTCTTGAACCCAGACGGACCAGCAAAGGGATCTGCCCCAAGCTCTTGAAGAGGACACGAGGACATCATCATCTCCGTACCACATCCCTGTCTGGGGACCCCGAAGCGATACCCACCACCGTTCATGGCCAGCAGCAGCAGCAGCAGCAGCAGCAGCAGCACGAACGAGACGGTCTCGCGGAGAGATCAGACGGACAAGCCGCGTATCCGTATTTGGCACTTCAGCATGGACATGGACGATGCCCGAGACGACGACTCCTCTGCGAAAAGGAGACACAGACACCGGCATGGTGGATGCCTGAGCTGTGCCCGCGGATCCCATTCCGCGTGCCTGCCATGGGGGACGCTGTGCCTTTTCGCCGTGCCGACGAGCAAGCCGACGAGCAAGCCGACGAGCAAGACGCGGCGAGTATTCTCGCGGGGATGCCCCTCTCCGGATCTCTCTTCCGCGAAGAGACGACGCTCGATGTCGTATCTCGGCGGGGGAAAGCAGCTGCGAAGACCCGGTTTGTAGACGACGCGGCGTCTTATCATCACGGCGGGCCACAGGTGCTCTACGACGAGGGCATGCAGGGGATGAATGCAGAAACAGAGTGCCAGTGTGGTGAAATTGGGCATCAGGATTTTCTCGACGAATGGGTGTAATCACGGCTTGGCGAAAAGTATTGGTATATGTGTTTGAAAGGAGGAGAGCGCATCGTTTTGTCGAGATGCTCGCCAGGGAGACGTTGTCAACAAGGTGCTTCTCAAAGTTGTCAAATGGAGTGGACTTTTTCTTTCTTTCTTTCTTTTTTCTCACTGTTTCGATTCAAGGTCAAAAGAACGCTTGGAACTACGGCCTCTCGGCTTTCTAAGAGGCAGATTTCATGGACTTATGCCAGGGGAAGGTGCATTTGGCTTAGTCCTGCTGCAAAGGGGTTTTCTGGGCCTTAGACTTGCGTGTCTGAATATTCAGACCTTATGAGGACCGAGGGTATTGGGACCGAAGTTGGGGATGATTTTATTTTCTTATTCTTTTTCATTTTCATTTTCATTTTCATTTTTTTATGGACGTCAAGGATAGGATGTCCTGTAAGAATAAAAAGTTTCCCCCCCCCCCAAGAATTAAGTAAATGACTGATAGTAAAATAAACTAAATGGAATCAGATTCCTAAGCGACGTTCAATCACAACCCCCTTCTTCTCCTCTGTCACAACCCCATGACGAGGCCCAGACACGTAAAGCGTTGCTCCAAAACAACATCAGCGCCAGCAACCAGCATCATCGGATATTCCCATACGCACGCAGTCTTTCATTCACACCATGGCTCGTGGCCTGCCACGCACGACAGCCGCCTCCATGACCACCGCACAAGAGAAACACGTCCTGCACCCAACCACGCCGGATCTACTTTACCCCCTGCCTCTTTCTCCAAAACTTTTTTTTATTCCTCCTTTTCTTTTATTTTTATTTTTGTTTTTGTTTTTATTTTATTTTTTTCAGACGTGAACCAAATAATCAAACTTACTTTTAACACCCCCCATTCAACTTACCTCCGCATTCGACGTTGATACATCAAAAGACTGAATAGCTCACACGACTAAATATGCACGGCAGTATAGTTTTGTGGAGCGACGAGGAGAATACGAGAAACAGTATACGTTCCTAGAAAAACACCTAAAACTAGAATAAAACCAAACATGAGGGCAAAAATAGAAAAAAAAACAAAAAAAAAACGATATCAAGTCCACGATATGGGAACAAACGTCGCATCATTCTTTTTTAAATTTTTCCCCTTCAAG
The DNA here is from genome assembly GCA_000223055.1 of Claviceps fusiformis PRL 1980. Taxonomy (NCBI): domain Eukaryota; kingdom Fungi; phylum Ascomycota; class Sordariomycetes; order Hypocreales; family Clavicipitaceae; genus Claviceps; species Claviceps fusiformis. The sequence continues at coordinate 16,988 of AFRA01000657.1, forward strand.
TGCCTGCTTTCCCCGCTTTTGTCAATTTACTCATTCTCTTCGCCCTGCTCTTCGGCCTCGGCCTGCTCGTCCTGCTCGTACTCGTCTTCGAAGCTTCCGGCCGGGACCTCGTACAGGCGGAGGATGGACTTGTTGGGGTCCTTGACCAGGACGAACTTGCCTTCTTCGCGCTTGAGGCACATATCTGCAATGGTTCGGACGATACCCCAGCCGTTGGACAGGGACAGGTTCATTTGGTTGGCAAAGTCGCGAGGCTTCCAGCCGATGACACCGAGAATGACGTGCTTGTCGTTGGAGCGGGGGTTGACACGAGAGACGAAGCTGCGGAGAAAGGGGAGTGCGTCAGTACTCAGAGACTCGAGGGAAAGGAGGAAAGGTGTGAATGGAGCGAATTAAAAGGCAAAGAGGGACATACCCAAGCTTCATAATGTCAGATTTGGACAGAATACTCTGGACGGTCCATCGGGCCAGCTTGCAGCTGTTGTTCTTCATCTCAGTGGCTACAACGGCACCACGCTGGGTAACCAGCTTGCTTCTCCAGTCGAGAGCGCCGCCGCTGCCCTGGGCCTTGCTGTCAAACTCGTTGAGCGCTCGGATCGTCACGTGCTGGTCCTCGCTCCCGGCACCGCCCTTTTGGACTGCATCCACCTCGGTACGGACAATCAGGTACACGGGCTCCTCGTCGTTGGTGGACAGGTCGAATCGTCTGTACTTGTAGGCCTTGCTGGCAGGCGGGTCAGAGTCCTCGGACGAGTTGTAGAAGGGGTTGGCGTGGCTCATCTCCACCTTGGAGGTCTCGCTCTCGGTCACAACCTGGTTGGCAAAGTTGTGGTTGATGTATGTGGCTTCCTCGGCGAGCGCCGAGGGCTGGTTGATGCCCTCCTTACCGCCGTCGGCGGCATCGAGAGGAGCGTCCGCGGCGTTCTCATTCACCGTCACCATGTCCAGATTGGCGTTATCGCGCTTGTCGAGGAAGATCTTGTTGCCCTGGCGCACGATGACGATATCCCAGGGATAGACGGAGCGAGGAGCGCACATGAGCATGGACAAGATGCTGTCGGTGGCGAAAATGGTGGCCTCGTCCTTTTCGGCGAGCTCCTGAATAATGGGGTCAGAGGACGTGGTCACATTGTAAGCAGCGCGGTCGATGGCCGTGAGCTTCTTCTCAGCACCCTTGACGGGTTGCTTGTCGAATGAACGATCGTAGTAGTAGAGGAATCCGTAGTCTTCCAGATCCTCGCCCTCGTCAGTGTCCAGGTTCAGCTTGGCAAGGCGATTAAAGTCAATCTCTTCCAGCAGCTCCCAGTCGGCCTTGATGTTGACGCTGGCATCACGGTTACGAGCAGGCTTGTCGTAATCCTTCCAGCCAAAGCGACGACCGCCCCGAGGACCAGCATTTGATCGACCACCTCGGTCGTAACCTCCTCCTTGTCGAGCGCCGCCAGTTCGTTGAAATTGACCTCCTCGTCCACCGCGGGAATCACCACGGCCTCCACGCTGTCCGCGGCCACCTCGGGTGAAGACGGCGCCTCTACCGTATCGTGACTTTGTAGAATCTCTCGTGTTGCTGACGATGGAGAAGCTTGATTCGTCTTCGGCGGGAGGCGCGTTGAAGGTAACGGCGTGGCTGGCACCGTATGCTTGTTGATCTATCGGGGGAAAAAAAAATTGTTAATTCATCATACCATTGAGCGAACACCGTATCCTCGTGCAACTGACGCAACGCTCCGGCGGCGTCCATGGCAAAATAATAATATTAAACAAAGAATTTTTTTTTTACCTCTGTAGTTTCGGTTGTACTGATTTCGGCCACGCTCACGGTCCTTGCCCTCAGAGGTCCAGTCGGCCATACGGCCAAGCTTGTCGCCTTTGGAGAATGGCGCATAGGGAACGCCGTTCAATGTCGTTTCTGTGGTCACGGAAGGGCCCCAGCCATCCCCAGGGGGGCAGCTCTCGCATATATTGATGTAGTCGATAGAGTCAGTCATCCTGGCGGCTTGAGATGATCGGTCTATTCCAAGCACGGGACCGGGGGTGGTGCAATGTGGATGGCAGGAAGCAACGAGGGCAAATATGCAGACTGTTTCGCGATGGCAGGGAATTTGGACTTCTTCGAAGTTGGGAACGAATTTGTGGTGGGGTGTGGGGCCCGGTGCCGAAAACTTGTCTCTCGCCCCGCGTCACCAACTGGCAGCTGCACCTGACGCCCACAATCCTATATTTTCATTGTCCAATGTTCCCATTCTGCATCCTCTCCAGCCACGCCGCGGCCCATGGCGTATTCCCGACCCTTGATGCAAAAATTGGAGATGCGAAAAGGTTGGTCAGTACCTACTTGCTAGGCAGATTACCACACAAACACGACGAGGGTACGGTCTCTTCTGTCGAAAACTTCTACTTGGGATTATATGGTCGTGCGATAGTGTGCCGGTTGATGGCCAGAAAAAGAGGGACAAAGAAGAAAAGCACAACCTAAAAGCAAAAAAAAAGAAAATAGAAAAAAAAAAAAAAAAACCAAAAGAAAAAAAAAAGTGCTCCATTGGCAATGCCCCCTCGATGGAAGGCCAGATTACTCGTCTGTCGAGGCATAATTACACATTGCCAACAACATATGCAAAAGAAGGTCAAATATGTCAATGAGCCGAAACTGCTCTTCCCCTGTAGGATGGCAAAACGCTTTCGAATGCGTCTCGAAGCTCAAATTCCTCCATGACTGCACCGAAACTGCATGATGGCATCAGTACCGAAAACACGAGAAAACATATGCTGGCCTGCAATAACGATTGCACATGTCGGCCAAAAGAAGAGAGCTTGGTCGTGGCTTACCCATAGCATCTAACCTTGCGTCCCAGCTCAGCTGCAATTTTGGCAAAGTCCTCCGCCTTGAAGTCCGCGAACCGTGGGTGGTTGAGAATCATCCCCCACGCCATCACAGGCGTAATCTCGCCGTCGAGGTCAAGCTTCTGACTAAGGTCCAGCAACGTTGACAGATCCGCTTTACTGATTTCCCACGTTCCCTGTCCTGGATTGGTACCATTTCCATAATCGCGTGTATAGCTGGGACCAAAGGGCGTATGTGGTGATAGTTTATTGAATGGTGTTGGCGGACATGTTGCCATCAGCGCGTGCCCGCAGGGGTGACCGTCTTCTGACCTGGTGGTGAGGAATGGAAGATGTTGCATACAAGGCTTCTCGAGTCTAGATATTCGATCAATGGATCGACACCGATATAGTTAGTAATCGGTATCTCTCTTTCTCTTTCTCTTTCTCTTTCTC
>AFRA01000658.1:0-20197 GCA_000223055.1 Claviceps fusiformis PRL 1980
CGTCGTCGTGTGTTGTGTGTGTGTGTGTGTGTGTGTGTGTGTGTGTGTAGTAGAGAGAGAGAGAGAGAGAGAGAGAGAGAGAGAGAGCTCAGGATCTGCTGCGAGGCGGTTGCGATGGACATTCACGGGACAAGAGATTTTATATATGTATATACCATGTGTATTTTCTATATGGAGCAATGTCATATATCCCAGACGAGATGACGCCGGCCTTGGCTGCCGTCTTTTTTTTTTTCCCGCCGCCTCGGCTTTTTCCGTCCTTGGGCCATTGTCGGTGAGGTCCGGCTCCAGGGGCGGCTCCAGGGGCGGCTCCACGGGGAAGCTCCGCGTCAGGGACTGGGCGGGACTTCCCTTCGGGGATTAGCCTTGGGGGAGCTCCGAGTGGTGCCTACCCTGGAGGGCGAATATGTGCCTGATGAATGAATATAGATACAGGAATATGCATATATATATATACATATATATATATTGAATATTTGTCATTCTTTCACATAATTAACCGTTCTGCGTATTCATTCATCCGTCCCATCACCGCATCTACCCGTCGTGCCTTCTTGCCCCGGTTTCTTCCCCGGAAGCACCCCGCCGTCGCACACGCCGTCTCCTCCATTCCAAGTTCCAACGTCGTCACGAAACCCGTTCATCCACAAACCGTCGCGGCCATCGACCACCGAATCGGCCAGACGTAGGAGAGGACTTTGCCGGTCTGGTCACAATAGTTCCTGCAAAGGAAAAAAAACAAAACAAAACAGATTTCTAAAAACAGTCGCCTTCATGGGCTCTCAGATCAAGGACTCGCCCGAGTTTGTCGTGCTCGTGACTGGCTTCCTGGTATGTCGTCATCCCTGACCCCACGAGTTCGCGACTGCTTGTAGTCATGGCCCGTGGACATTTGGTTAGCTGGCGTATGATGTCCCGAGCATTTTTTTTATCACGGGGCTTGAAAGGCTTGCTTTTTTTATTTCTTTTATTCTTTTTCTCTTTTTTCTCAAAAAAACAAAAACAAAAAAAATGCTCACAAAAGGCTAGCCCTTCCGCCCGCAATGGCCCGTGAATCCATCGTGGGAAATCGCCAAGGGCCTCCCCTCGCATTTGCCACCGCTGCCAGCAAAGGATGTCGCTGCCGCTGCTCCTGACAGTTTCATCACTGCCGCCTCCGGCTCCGGCGGACAAACAGCAGATCTGCCGCCCGTTCGCATTCTCATCCACCCCGAGCCGCTGCGAGTGAGCTACAAGCTTGTGCGTGACGTTGTGCCCTCGCTCTGGGATCAAACCCACCAAGGACACAAGGTCGATGCCGTGATTCACATCGGCATGGCGGGACCCCGGACATTGTATCAGATCGAGCGGCGCGCCCATCGTCGGGGCTACAGACACGTCGACGTGGATGGCAAACTGCCCGAGGAGGGAGTAGACGGCCGGCCTGATGACGCGGATTGGATCTGGTATGACCAGCCGGATGAGATAGTATCGGACCTGGACATTGATGATGTGCATAGGCGGTGGCAGGCGTGTAGTTCTGTAAGATGGAACTTGTCCCCCCCCCCTTTCTTCCCTCTTTTTTTGTTCTTTTTGTTTTTCTCTCCCTCTGTACACCCCTTGGTCAAGACGTAACTTGTACTGACCACTCATCCTTTTCCATCCCGACAGCAAGACATGGATCTGCGCATCTCCGAAAACGCCGGCCGCTTCCTCTGCGACTGGATCTACTACTGCAGCCTGTCGCACCTCTTGCGCTCGAAGCGCCCGAAAAAAGCTTGCTTCCTCCACGTCCCCTGCGACGCATCGGAGAAGCAGGTCCTCCAGGGCCGTCAAGTGACCCTCAATCTGATCCGGGCCATTGTGGAGAGCGAGATGTTGCAGAAGTAGCAGACGGAGAGTAGGCATGTTGAGGTGTAAAATCATGGGACTACTGTACTTTTTTTTTCTTTTTTTCCTTTTTTTTTGTCCCCCTTTCCCCCCCTCCCCTTTTGAATTTACAATTATTCTTTCGTGCTCTTGCATCGTGGACTGCATTTTCTTACATAATGTTGCGTTTATTGCCTTTTTTTTCTTTTCCTTTTTCTTTTTCTTGTCTTTTTCTTTTTCTTTTCTTTTCTTTTTCTTTTTCTTTTCTTTTCTTTTCTTTTTGGATACAATGCTACGGCCGTGATATGGCTTTCTTTTTTCCCCCTTCGTCTCATTTCTCTAAAAGTCTTATTCTATCTATACCTCTCTACTAAGTTGTCTTTCATTCTCCATGGTTTCAAAACGGGCAATGAACTGCATTGCATGCATTCTTGGCGCAGGGCCGGGTCCGGGTCCGGCATCGCGGCAGAAAGCTGGCCGTGTTTGTCAGCTCGAAGACTCCTTTCATGAGAACGTCGGCGGATCTTGGAAGCATTTCACCACAGGTTGTATCTGAAGTGGCTCGCAGATATGCCGCTACAAACACGCTACTCCAAACAAAGCCCCTCTACAAAGGACATGACTATCAATAATGAACACTACTACGAAACAGCTTCTCAAAGTACCACTCTGCGAGCACCCTTCTACAGTCACTGCACATTCCAGTTTCACCTCTAGCATCACACAACTCTGCATAAACGTCATCAACGTCCGTGACATCATATATTCGTGCCTCTGAATCACGCACGCTGCTTTTGTGAACAGCCATTTTCAACAACTCACTCGCAGACTGGCAGACTCACACTCATAGCCTCGGAGCAGAGTCCCTTCCAACTTTGTAATACCACCCAAGCAATGGAGTAAATTAATAGAAAGAAACTCAAGAAAGGATTATAAAAGAGAGGAGACGTTTTTGTTCTTTCTTTTTTTTTCTCTTCAAATGATATATATATATATTTCTATTCAATAAACACAAATTGAATCCGCGCCCATCCAACATCCCCATCCCTGGTGACCCGTCGACTCCACCGCCGGCGCGATCGACCCACCGTGCACGCCACACCACACACTGTACCCAAGTGGCCACAGTGCACAATGCACAGTACACACCACCATGACCATCGCCATGTGCCACCCCAAACCTAACCCCTCAGAACCATATCCATATCCCTCATTAAGAAGTGTGCTCCTGGCAAGAACAGCAACCCACGCTATTCTCACCCACAGCCAGACCCAAAAAGGTCTTTGTTGCCCGGAACGCATAGGTGGAGCCTAATCAATGCGCGGATTATCATAAACCCGCGCTACGCGAGGGCTGCGGCTGTGCGCACCATTCACTACTTATTTTCTTTTATATATAAATTACTAGAGACTTAGTATAGGAGGAATATTATAAATTTTTAGTGTATTCTATGCATTAGTTATAAGCCTAGGAGGAAGTTAAAGAGACTCCCTATAACTAATGCTACGCGCCTGTATTATTAAATATATATATTTAAATCTCTTTTTATTCTCTTTTTAATAGTAAGATAACCTTTATTATAAGTTTATAGATTCTAGTGCTAATAAAGAAGCTTATATCTATAAAGCATTAAAATAACTAAATTAAAGCTCTTAAGGAAGTAGCTTAAGGGTTATTAATTTAAAATAAAGTAAACTCTATACTTTTAAAAAAAGAATTAAACCTTTTTAAAAAGCTAAAAGCTATTACTAAAAATAAATATATTTAATTTATTATAAAGTATTCTATAAATAATTATAAATTTATAATAAATAAAGCTTTTTAGTATTATAAATATAAAGGAGAGATTACTTTTTATAAATATAAAGAGTAGAAAAAAAAAGATTAAGCTTTTTATTCCTAAATAGTAAGCTTTATTAAACTAAATATATACTCTATAGTATTAGATTCTCTATAAGGTAATCTTAAAGAGGGAGAAATCTCTTTAAAAAGAATTATTAAGCACCTTAAGGCATAATTCTTACTAGAAGATATAATTATAAGAGTAGAGATAGTAATACACTACCTTACACTCCTTTAGGAGACTAAATGCATAAATATATAACCTAACTACTAGATTAAATTATAGAATACGCTCTATTAAAGAGCTTTATAGAATAATATTAATAAGGTCTAAGGACTAAATATAATCTATAATTTCCTTTAAGTGGTTAGAATACGCTTTAAGCCTTTCTAAGTAAGAGTAAAGCTTATTAAACTTATTAAATACTTTAATTCTCTTCCTAAAGAGATAACGCTATAGAGCATTACTAATGAATTTATAAAATACTATAAGGTAACTTAGACCTTTAAGATATTAGCTAGAAAAGGAGTCTATGCCACACTAGGCGCACGCTTTAATAATAAGAGTAAGAGTAAGGCTAAAAAGGGAATAAAGAGCTATAACTATCTATATAGAAAATTATATAGAAGGCACGCTTAGAAGCTAAAAGAATATAAGATTCTATATTAAGCTATTATAGGGAAAGAGACTAATCTCTATTATAAGCTAATAAAAAATAAACTTAATAAGGCTAAATAAAGCTATAAAAGCTTTTATTAGGAGACCCTCTATACTAATATTAAGAAAAACAAATAGACTAAAAAGGCCTTATACAAAGACAAAGGAGGCTTCCCTAGAGCAATTTTAGTAGCAATTCTTAACCCTAACTTAGTTAGCATAGATAAACCACTAAAGGTAGTTTTTATAACACTAGAGCGTAAGAAGCATATACTATTAAAGAGCACTCTTTTTAATAACTGTAGAGCAATGTATATAGTTAATAGCGTTAACCTTCTAAAGCCTAAAACATTTAAACCTACTAATAATAACTATCTTAAGGCAGTAATAATATCTTTCTAGATTAGTAAAAGAGGGACTTATATGCTTAGGAAGATTTTAAATAGAAAAAACAGTGCTCTAATAGAAGACCTTATATTAATAAATATAATAGTTATTAAGGGATTTTATATAAATATTATATTAGAGAGTTATCTAATAAAGAAGGGCGTATAGTATTATAGATCTAATAGTACTTTACGCTTTAAACCTATAGAATAAAGTATAGTGCTTGCTAACCTTATTAAAAAGTATAATATTGTGTTCCTTAAATATAAGCCTTTTTATAACTATTTAAAAATTCCCTTAAAGACAATTCTATGCTCCCCTCTAGTTATGTTTTTTATAATAAGATTATATAATATATATACACATAGCTTACAGCGCTAGCATCCTAGTAGAGACCTAAGCTTGCTATATACTAATAAAGAAGAGATTTAGTATTTGCGATCTAGCCACCTAGGTAAAAATGCTCTAAGTAAGCTTGCTTTATATATAAGGGGTGTGCGAATTTAAGGAACGGAGCGTAAAGACTGTAATGCCTATACGCTTACACATGCTAAATACATAATCTTATAAAAATAACTAAAAAGGCAGGCTCTTAGACCTTTTTAGCGCGTTTATTAGGATCTTTAAGATTACCTAGAGAGCTTTAATAGTATAAGGTAGCTGCTTATTTTTAAAGATAAGTATAGTAAGATAATATAGGTATATACGCTTCCTAATAAGACCTTTAAAATAGTTTTTAATATATTAGTTTACTTTAAACAATAGGTATTAAGGTAATTTAGACTCTTAATTATAAAATATAGGTAGGATAACAAAAGAGCAGTGATTTTAGAGCAGAGCTATATAGCATTCTAAGCATAGGTATAATCTAAAGGTATAGAATTAGAGTGCCCTCTACTATACACTTATAAGCTAAATAGAAATATAGAAAGAGCAAATTAAATAATTATAATAAAGTTTATTACTATACTCTATAGTATAGGGCTCCTATTAAACTTATAGTTAGAAAGTATATAGGCTATAGCTTTCCTATATAATATAAGTCTAATATAGCAATTAGAGTGGAAAACGCCTATTAAAGTCCTTAAGAGCTAGTTTTATAATAATACATATTTACTAATAAGAGCGCACACAGTAGACCTAAGACTAAATTAGAGTGGCTTGTATATATATAGATACTACGCTTTTCTAATGTTAAGGGAGCATAAAGCTAATAGAAATAAACAGTATTTTAAGATAAGCCTTAAAGGCTATATTAGATATCTAGTGGGCTACGCGGCCTTAAGGATTTATTATATATAGATCCCCTTACTAAGGAAGGTAATAATAATAAGAAATATAACCTTTAATAAGAAAGTCTTTTATAATCTAAGAAAGGAAAGCGCTAAGGCATAATTAGTCCCTAAGCTAAAAGCGTAATTCTAAGCTCTTTAAATAAATATAGAACTTAATAAAGAAGTTAATCTCCTCCTATTACTACTAAAGTAATTACTAGGGATAGAATAAATATACCTAGAGAGTTTAAACTTAGGGGTAAAAGCGCCTAATATAATAAAGGTTTCTAATAAAGCACCCTTAGGAGCTTATAAACGCATTTTTAGACTTTAAACTCCCTAGGTAATGCCTAATTATATAGTTATAGAGTAGACTGCACACTAAGGAGAGGCTCTTATAAGCTTTAGTTATAAAAGCTAATAAAGCTTAATTAACAAGGGTTAATAAGACCTAGATAATCCTATAGTTCTAGAACAATATATATAGGATTAAGGCAATGAAAATAAACCTACTACTAAAGGTAAAATAACCACTTAGATGTTAGATAAGACAGAAGCTTATTATTATAACTTAGAGCACTTAATGCATTAAACAAATGCGTTATAGAGTTAGTAAGGACTAGCTACCCTCTAAGACTTATAAGATATACTACCACTCTAGTAAACTTAGGAAGGAGAGAGCTTTTAGGCATAACTAGTAACGCGCTAGAGCGCTTAACTTTAGAAGCTAGAAAGTAAGGGATATATTTAAAATTAGGATATTTTACGTAAAAAAAGACCTAACTATTACCTTATTAATTACTTATAGAAATCAATATTAAGTCTATAGCCTAATTAGCTTAAGGATAAAGACTATAATAACTAGAGTATAAAGACTGTGTTCGCTATAATTAATGCTTAGTGTAATAATAAGAGCAGAGCTTACCTTAAAGGAAAAATACAACTAAAGACCGTTTATTAGTTAAATCTTATAAAGCCTCTAAAGAATTATTATAAAGCTATAAATTACTTAATGTAAGAGTAATGGATTAAAGCAATAAAAGAAGAGATTACAAAACTTAAGGAAAGAGGTATATAAAAGCAAATTAAGCAATTATAAGTATAATTAAGGCTAATACTATTAAAGTGGGTTTTTATATATAAATTTAATAAGAAGGGAACTCTAGAGAGATATAAAGCCTAGATTTATATAAGAGGAGACCTATAAGAAAAGGCTATAATCAAACAAACCTATGCTGCAACGCTTACTATATATAGTTTTAGAATATTTATAGCTTTAATAGCTAGGTTTAATTTTAAAATAAGACAATTTAATGTAAAAAACGCGTTTTTATATATAAGGTAAAGCGCAAATTTAATACTAGTAATATGTAAGCTACCTAAAGGTTTTAAGATAATAGATAAATACATAGAATTACTTAAAGCATTATATAAACTATAAGACTTACTATAATTATAGTTTAAGAAGCTAAGCATAAAGCTTAAAGAACTAGGGCTTAAAGCATACCTAGAGGAGCCTTATTTATTCTATATAAAAGAGTGTAATATATTTATAATATTCTTTATAGATAATATTATTATAGCTTTCTATAAGGAATAATTAACTAAGGCAGAAAAGCTAATCTAAGGACTTAAAAGCGCGTATAAACTAAAGGATAAAGGCGACATACATTTTTTCCTAGGTATTTAAGTGCTCTATAATAGAGAAAAACAAAGGATTTACCTAAGCTATAAAGCATATATTAGTAAAATTAGAGAAAAATTTAGTTAAGTAGGCAATAGATCCTTCCCTACTATCCTAATCCTAGCTATAAAGTACTAAAAGCGTAAGGGAGAAGCTAATAAGTAAACTATAAAAGCATACTAGGAAAAAATAGGGTTAATTCTCTATATAGCAATTATAATAAGGCCTAATGTTATGTATACTATAGCGAAATTATTGTAATTCCTTATAAACCTAGGACTAGAGTATATTAAGGCAGTAGACTAAGTAATTAAATATTTAGCCCTTATAAAACACCTTACCCTTAAGTTTAGTTATGTAAGAGAAATGCAAGTAATTTAGATAGTAAGCAACGCTTTCTTTGCTAATAATATAAGTATACAATGCTTATTATAGGGATATCTTATTATGTTTTTTAGAGAACCTATAATCTAAAAAGTAATATATTAATTAATAGTTATAACCTTAATAATAAAGGTAAAACTGCTCTCCTTATTATAAACTATATATAAAACCGTTAGTTTATAGTGCCTCTTTAAAGATATTTAATTTAATATATATAAGGACTAGGTAATTTATTACAATAACTAACAGATAATTTGCCTTATTCTTAATAAGAGTAAGAGACTTACAACTTATCTATACTATATTAATATATATAATATATAGTTAAAGTAGGAATATAAGCGTAGAAGCTTTAAGGTTAAATATCTTCCTACTACTAAGATACCTATAAATAGATTTACTAAGGCGCTTAATTAGTAGTAATTTAAATACTTTAAAGGAATGCTTAGCCTAATAGATATATATATAGTTCCTAGTTAAAAAAAGAGCTAAAAAGTGCTAAGTCTAAAAAAATTAAACGCTATATTTAGATAACTTAAAAAACACACTATATATATAAAGTTATAGCTATAGCATAAGTATATAAAAAGGGGGGGCATTAGGTATATTACCCTAATAAATATATAAGAGCCCTCCCCTTAGATAGTAAAAGAGCTGCTAAGGTAAATAAGATCTGCCTAAAGTAGGTAATAGTATAAAAAGCAAAGATAAAAGCAAAAGCAAGCACTAAGTATAATATAAGGTACGCATTAGCTCTAAAGAAATAAGACTCTAATAGCGCTTTTATATATATTTTTTAATAACTTCCTTTATACTAACTATTACTATAGCTACCTTAGCTTCCCTTTCCACTGCTAATAAGCCCCTAGTAGTATTATTAGCCCTAATATAGGGCATACCCTTATATATAGAGTCTGGTTCTATAAGGAGTTTTAGCTATAACTTTAGTGCTTAACAGTATTAATTATATAGCTAAGGAGAAGAGAAAGCATTAGTATCTATAGTAGAATTAAGGTATATAGCAAAGGAAAGCTTACCCTTTAGTTATAATTTTATACTATTAGTATTTATTTAGTAATAGAAACTATAATAGGGTGTAAGTTATTATAATAATAATTACCTAACTTATATAAGAAGTATCTTAAAGACTTTCTAAACTTAGTCTTATAGTATCTTCTACTATTACCCTTACTTATAATAATAGCCCTTATATACCTTAAGTAGGGTATAAGGTATAGCACACTATAAAATATAGGTAATACTAGCTTTATAAAGTTAGTAAAGTTATTAAGAGAAAGATAGAGCATCCTTAAGACTTACTATCCGCTCTCTCCTTTACTATAAAGGAGTCCTTAAAGTAAAGCCTCTATAACCTTTATATACTTATAAAGGGAGAGGCTTCTAGCTACCCCTAGAGCGCTATAGACTTAAAGGGGGTAATAAGGGAGATAGAGGGGGCGGTAGGGAGGATAAAGGAGGTATAAAAGGCTTATTAGTATTATAAGCCTTAAAAGTAAAAGAAATTTTAAAGGAGACCTTTAGAGAGAGTGCTTACTAGGTATTCTCCTAAAGGACCTTCCCTAACCTTAAAGAAGGTATAATAGTAGTGGTAGTAGTAATAATAATAGTTAGACTAACTAACTATAATAAAAAAGGTGCTTATAAAAAGGGAAGAAAAGAAGGAATTTACAGTTAATAAGGGGAAATTATAATATCTATAGTTTTTATATAACCTTAGCTTATTACTTTTCTTTGTTACCTTACTTTAACTTTACCTTTATAAATGCTACTATATACTCTACTCTATATAATTAGAGCTGCCTTCCTTAGTTAGTTATGCTCTAATTAGGGGGTGTGTTGCCTAGAACGCATAGGTGGAGCCTAATTAATGCGCGGATTATCATAAACCCGCGCTACGTAAGGGCTGCGGCTGTGCGCACCATTCACTACTTATTTTCTTTTGTATGTAAATTACTAGAGACTTAGTATAGGAGGAATATCATAAATTTCTAGCGCATTCTGCGCGTCAGTCTTGCATCGCGGGTCCGCAAACACAAACACGTCGTCTTTGAACCAATACGTCCAACCGCATTCACGCATCATGTGCCGACGCGTATCCTGCAACACGTGCAGTATGTTGGCACTCACATTCAGTAAAAAATAAGAAGAAAAGAAAAAGAAAGAAGAAAAAAAAAACACTAGAACAAAACCAAATTCATATTAAATTAAAAATAAATAAGACTATACTGTTTTTTATTTTTATTTTTAATTTTTCCAAAAACTAACTCGCCTTTAGAAAAACAGACCTGGGTGGGATGCGGCAGCCACGTCGCTAGCGTGATGGATGCTGTTGCCGTGGAGGAGAGATGTACGTGTATGCCACAGGTGCAGAAGGAGGGGAAGATGTATCCCCCTATGGCGAAGCAGGTTTAAAAAGAAAGGGGAGGAGGGCACTAGGATCGAGTAAGACTGAAGGTGGTGGATTGGAGGATGGGATGAGATTGGTGGGAGTTGGGGATTGAGGAGTTGGAGATTGGGGAGGATTAGACGGGGTTCTAGATGTGTGTTGATGGTTGACGGCGGGGACTAGATGGTTGACAGATTGACTACAGACAGACAGACAACATAGAGACTGCAGACTCCAATGGTAGTCTTGCCATCTACAAGCAACATCTTCAACATTATAGACAATTCCCACCTCGCCTCTTTGTCATCTCCTCCTCACGCCGCCGCCCCCATCCCCCCTTTCCGCAAGACTAACCACCTCCTGAATCCCCGCCGCCTCCTGCTCCTCCTCCAGCGCCGTAATCTCCTCCCGACTGTCCCACCACTTTTCCTCGCTCAGCTCAAACGCCTTGGCCTTGATCTCCTTGACGGCCAGGCTCTCGGGCTGGATGTTCTTCCATCGCAGACTCGTCATGAGGATCTCTTGCCATTCATTGGACGTGCGGACAAAGAATTCCCGACGCGATTCGAATGGCTATTTGGGTATTTTTGTAAGTAGGTCTTGATACAAGTTTTGATGGCAGAGAAGAAGCGTTTATGGATTTATGGTCTGCTATTTGGAGTGTGTCGGGAAAATAGGTTGCGATGTAATCAGACAGTCACACACACACACACACACACAAAAAAAAAAAAAAAAAAAAACATACCCTTGGGTGCGGCAGACCGTCGTCTACAGACGTGGCGGTCGTTTCCGTGTCTTCGTCCTCGGTCGAGGCAGACGGCGCTTCTGAACTAGCGTCCGAAGTATCCTCCTGCACTTGCTTCTTGCGCTTGCTTGGCGTCTGAAGCTGGGGAGCCCCATGATGTTCCCGATCTTGTTCTTCATCGTCGTCGTCATCCTCATCGTCATCCTCTTCCTCGTCGTCATCGTCGTCATCTTCCTCATCCTCAGACTCCTACATGAACAGTTAGTACTCTGCGCGAACAAAACAGATGCAGTAAAGGGCAACGGTAAAGAAAAGGAAAAAAGAAGAAGAAAAGAAGAAGAAAAGAAGAAGAAAAGAAGAAGAAAAAAAGAAGAAAAGAAAGAAAAAGGAAAGAAAAGAAGAAGAAAAGAAGAAAAAGAGAAAAAATAAAAAAAAAAGAAAGGAAAAGAAAAAAAAAAAGAAAAAAAAGAAGAGAAACGTACTATCCAATCTTCAACTGGTCGACTGAATATCTCCTTGCATCCGTCCAACTTGTCCAGATCAATCGCATAAAGATCATCAAATGTAAACTCCCGGTCTCCCTTCTCAAACGTTCCCCCGTAAATGTAGAGAACGTCATCTTGAACGGTCAGCTGGGCGTTGAAGCGCACATGAGGAGGCTCCATGGTGACGGGCATCTCTCTGGCTGGGTTCTCGTCTTCTGCTGGCTCCCGCACCTTCTTTTCAATCTCCATGCCGTCGGCGTCGTCGAGAGACGCACCCGTTTCCAGGGCGGCCAGCTGTCGGAGAAGCTCGTCTTCGTTGGCTTGTGCTCGCGCACGACGACCAACACGCTGTTGATCAGAGGCGGTCTTCTTCTGCTGCTGGCGCGGCTTTCGCAAGCTCAGGGGCATAAATCGGTTGCGCTCAATGTTCCAGGCGAAAAGCTGGTTGAAAAACTCGCTGTCCATGCCTTCCTCGCTCTGTTCCACGTCATGCACACCACCAAAGAGGATGCCGCGCCCCTTGTGCCATGTCATGGTTGCGCCGGCACGAGATGGATTGGGCGCGTTGGCTGGCTTCTTGCGTCTCTCCCATCGGACCGTCGGGAGGGCGTTGGGCCCAGCATCGGCGGCCGGAAGAGCCATTCTCAAGAAGAAGCAGTCGTCGTGGACTTTGGGAATCAGGACATTTTTTTGTCCCTGGCTGACGGCGCCCTTTGCCGCCTTCTTCTTCAGCGCCACGGTAGCCTTGACTCTAGAGTACCCGCCGTAGAGAACGGCGCCCTGATCGCAGGGTAGCAGCGTGAAGGAGGATCGAGCGTCTGGCTTGAGCTGGGCCTGCGGCAATGCAGGACAGTGCCAGACAAAGTTGACCGTGTCGAAAATCCACAGGTCGGCCAGATACTTGGTCTGGTTGGACGTATCCTGGAACCCGCCGAACAAGATGATGTATTGCTTCCAGTACGTCATCCGGTGACCACTCCTCGCCGAGGGACCCTTATCCTTGCCCTTGACCTCAATCTTGGTCCATTCTCTCGTGGCAGGCTCAAGCCGCCAGAAATCCGAATAGTGGTGGAATGTGCCTTGCTTGGGAGATGAAAACTCACCACCAAAGAGATAGACGTGGTTCGGATTCGAGGCCCGCGTCCACGCATGTCCAGACCGAGGCAAGGGCGCATTGGGCGAAGTGACGCAGCGCCATTCGTCGCGGCTGATGTTGTAGATGTGCAAGTCGTTGTAAAACTGCGCCAACGAGCCATTAAAGTATTCTCCGCCGAACAAGAGGAGATTGTTGGTGTCATTGGGAGATGCCATCAAGGTCGAGGCAGCTCTCGGTCTCGGTGGCGCATCGCACACAGTTTCTGTCACCTTGTGAAACTGTTCCTGCTGCCTACGGTACTCTTCGAGAACCTCGTCCAGGTCAACGTCTTCCACATCACTCCCATCAATCTTGGCTGCCTTGTTCTTGGCTTTTTTCTCTCCCTTGGTTGCTTGCTTGGCTGCCTTTTCAGCCTATCTTTGACGATTAGTGGGACATTCATTACGGGCTGCAAAGAGGGACTCTGAAGAGTTGAATCCCGGATAATGGGGTTCTTCCTCAATTTTTCTTTCCCCCCTTCCGTGACGTTAATATGAGGAGGGGGGGGGGGGGGGGACATGGAGGGGTTCGTTTTTTTTTTTTTTTTTTTTTTTTTTTTTTGGTAGGATCGGATGCTGAGACAGATTGATAATACCCTCTTGGCCTTTTTGGCATCCGAGTTCTTCTTCTTATCTTTGGCCATGTTTTAGATTTGAGCGTCGTTCCTGCGGCGTCGAAGCAAGTCGAAGCGGAATTGCGTGTGTATCGCGGATGGACGAATCTGGAATCAATTCCTGTCCAACCGCAGTGTGGATAACGGACTCGAGAAGACCTGGGCTGGTAGGCTGGTACCCCACGCGGCCCTACGCGGCCCTTGCTAGAACAAGTACCTGCCTACTTTAGTGTCTGGTTGTAATTATTCTTGCGGCCACTCAACGACGTTCGACTTTCCAGTTGAACAACGGGATTTCGAGGATGCCGCACCTTCCAGCCGTGCCGCAACGCTTGAAAATCAAGAGACCCGTGGCATTCCGATGCAAGGATTCGATTTCGGGCCTCGTGGACCCGATAGCCCAATGTGAAAGTTGGGCTTGTGGTGCAGTTTTGGACTCAATGGGTCTGGTCTCCTTTGGAGATGCTGACACGATAGTTTCTCGCACGGTGCGCCCCGTGTCGCAACGATTCAAAGGCGCACAAGAGCACACCTGAGTACAGTGCGAATGACAAGCACAAGACGCTCATGCTGCCACGACCTCGTTGATATACATCATACTTGTATAAGTACATACATATATCTGTGTGTGTGTGTCACGCCTGCTGCAGGCCCTCCTCTCCTACCAAGCCTTCAAAAGTTCCATCTCTTCTAGCATCCGTTGGAACAAATGCCCAGGTTTCGCCAACAGATCCGCCCGTACCTAAAGGCCGAGATGGAGTTGAAAGATGTTGTCGGCAAACAATGACTCCCGGTAGACTTTCTTGACTTTAAAACTTGCATTACGAGGTAGGAAGGGAATGACGTTCAAAAAAAAAGATGTTTATTTGCTTCGCATATAATGCATTCTCCGCAGCGAAATTGATACGCGTGGCACAGAGAAATCATTCCAGCCGCCATCGCACGGAAGTGAGGATATAGCTTTGGCCCGAGGAATTCGTTTCGTGGTGAATTCTGAATCTGAAGACACCAAACCCATTATTGCTTTCGAGCCTCACGCGTGCTCCTGTTCAACGGCATGGCTATGTCTGTAGCTCTCCCGGGATATATGCAGCCATGGCCTTACTTGCCCCCTCCATACAATACTGGACAACGTCGATTTTCCCCTGATCCTCATCACCACTGCCGTTAGGCGCCAGCCTCGCAATCTGGCGGATATCACTCGTCCTCGGCAAGAACAAGACATGGTCCATCTTGCGGTACGCGGAATGCAGCTTCTCCAAATTATACGGCTGCATGTTGCTCAAGTCAAACACCTCATCGGTGCGGTACCCCGGCCCCCCCCACGGCGGACTCGCGAACAAGACTGCTCTAGACATGTCAATTCGCAAGTCAGGATGAAGCTCCTCTGGCTGATTGTGCAACAGCTCTAGGTAATGGAAGCTGTCTGCGTGAATCCACGTCACCAAGGACGGGTCCACCTCGTACAGCTCCGCGTTGTTCTGTGCACAGGCCAATGTCGACGGGTCGCGCTCAATAGCGATGATGCGTTTCCAGCGTTGGCTGAGGGCGAAGGCGATGGTGTTGCCGCCGGCGCCGGCAAAGACATCGATGAGGATGTCTTTGGAGGAGTCGATGTTGCTCATTTCATGGGCAATTTGGCTGAAAAGGGGCAAGAAAGACGAACAAAAAAAAACATGATTGAAAAAATTGTCAGCGGAGGTAAAGACAACAGATGCGTCCCTTTCTCATGCGGAAATATCACAAAAAAGCACTTGTTGACACGATGGGGTGGGCGACATACTTTGCGACGGGTTCGGGAGTGACGCCGAACCAGGCATCGTCAGTCATATACACGCCTTCATCGTACCATGAGAATATGGAGTAGCGCTGGGAAAAGTATCTATTCAGTAAAAAGAATGGATTTAACAATCATAATCATTATAATCGAAGGTATTTTTTTTGTTCTTTTGACGAAATTGGGACGCGGCTCACTTTTGAATATCCCACGGGACTTGATGCTTGCCTTCGTAATGTTTGCATTCATCTGTAAGCGGGAACTTGTCTGCTGGCTCGAGGGCGTAACTGGTCGATATGGTTGGAGCATGGGGCTCATTAGTGCTTCTCATACTGCCCTGACGTGGAATGTGAGAAGCAAAACGGTAGTCAAGGTCAATCAATCTTGGCCCGACGCGTCTTGTTCATGTGATGCGATTCAAATTGAAAATTGATCAACGGCGGCAACTGCAACAACGAACAAGTCTGCTCTTGCTCTGGTTTTGGCCTGGTCTGCTGCTTTTGAAAATTATTATGGGCCGCCTATCAGAGCCCACGCTAGCGCGGCGGCGGATTCGATATTGGCACCAGCCAGCGAGCAACCTCCATTGTTCCCTCGGTCGGTGCTTGCCGCATGCCGGCGAACCAGCTGTGTCGACCTCGACAGGAAGTTGACAGCTTGCGATAGCTTCACCTCGACAGCTCGTCCTCCAACTGCCAACCCTCCCGACCACGCACGCATCTTCCTTCCCAACCCAGCCGCACACAACAACCGACAGACGCCGTGCCGATCTCACCACGTACTCGCATGAGGTGAACGACGAAAACCCCCCCGCCGCCGCCATGTTCAACGCTCTCAATCGCTTCATGTCCCGCCTGGACGGGGACCACCCCCAACGACGCAACGATCACGGATCCTATGGCTTCCAAGTCCTGCGCAACACAAATCTTGAGCTAGCCATCGAGCCGTGGTTTGATTTTATCGTCGGCATCAACGGCCGCCCAATTGTGCGATGATTCTCTTTTATTCCCTCCTCGCGTACTTTTTATTTTCGGTCTTCGTTCCATCTATGCATGGGCTTCTTCTTTTCAACTCGCTGACACGGGTTGGGACGTTTCCTCTAGGAAGACCCTAATCCCTCACTGTTTGCACAGGAGGTTCAAAACTGTGCTGGCGGTATGGTCTCTCTCGGTCTGTGGAACGCAAAGGTATGGACATATATACACGCAATATATACATGACGAATCGAACCATCAATATGTGGACTAGGACATTCTGGCCCTTTTCTCCCTGTCCAACCCAACAAGAAAGAAACAAGCAAATCTGACAATATATCGGACCTACAGGGCCAACGGATAAGAGAACTGCATGCCACGGTGCCTCCAGATACGGCCTCCCTTGGCCTCACTCTTCAGTATTCGGCGCTTGCACTGGCCGCAAATATCTGGCACGTGCTAGATGTCGCTGCCAAGTCTCCGGCCGATCAAGGCGGGCTCCTTCCCTACAGCGACTACATTCTGGGCAGCCCCGAGGGCTCCTTGCAAGGCGAGAGTGCCCTGGGCGAGCTGGTCGAGGATCACATTGGACGGCCGCTGCGGCTCTACGTTTTCAACAACGAATACAACGTGACGAGGGAAGTGACGATACATCCGAGTCGAGGCTGGGGCGGCGAGGGAGCTTTGGGATGTGTCTTGGGCTATGGCGCGCTGCACCGCCTGCCTGCCCCGTTGAGCGAGCCGGTCGACGCCCCCGGTGAGACCATGTTCGACGGGATAGAGAATGAGAAGACAGGGCCATCTGTTTTTGTGCCCGCGGAGGCCTCGATGGCTTCTGCGCCAGCTGTGGGGGGTCAGTTTCTGGTACCGGCACAACTGGTCCCGTCTGGTACCATATCCCCGCCGCCGCCGCCGCCCCGATCTGCTGCTGCCGCCGCGAAAAAGAAGGATAGACAGCACGGTGCGAACGACGACCTCATGGATGAGTACTTTAAAGAGGAAGAGAAGAAGAGCAGAGACGCGGACAACGCTCCGTCTAGCAGGGCGTCAGGAGTGCCACCGCCACCAAAGGCAGGAGGAGGCCCTCCCAAAGCTGCGTCGAATACGGAAAAATAAAGACGGCGATTGAATCATGAACTTTTCTTCTTCTGAAACAAGAAAAAAAAAAGAAAATGAAAAGAAAGAAATAAAGGAAGGAAGAACAAAACAACAACAACGAATAATACATTGCTGCATGAATTCAAGTGCCTTTTCTTTTTTCTGTCTGGTGAACCATTTTCCAGTACTTTATGAACCACGACACGCAGACTGCTCGTCCCTTTTCAGACTCTTTCGCGCGGCGACAACAACAATCGTGATAAACCTTGTCTTGCCCCGCCTTTCCTTTCGTAATGTACATGTGTGAAGTGAAGCCTTTTAGTTGATAAAGTTGATGCAAAAGAAGTGCAGAATCAAGCTGCAGACGACGAAATCGGCAAAGGCTCTGTTAAACACAATGTGTTGTCATTAGCACATCCTCTTTCACACTATGAAAAGAATAAATCAGGTTTCTTTTCTTTTGTTTTCTCTCTTTTCTCTTTTTTTTTCTTCCTCTTCTTTCCACTCAGATTTGATCCATCTTACCTTTCGGGAGAAATAGCAGGAAAGTCGCCCTTATTCGACGTCGTAGTCTGTATCCGCAGCGACACTACAAACGCCTTGTTAGCCTACTTTCCAGACCACCAACAGCTGCCCTGATATTTTGTCCTTGAGGTACTATAAAGTCCCCCCCGGAGATGTGGTCAACGAACCCGTCAAAACAAACTGGCCGACTGTGGCACCGAAACCGGATAGAAAAGCATTGAATGGCTGTTAATTTTTTTTAAAAAAAAATAAAAAAAAAATTTGATGAGGCAGATACCTGTTAGTCCAGAACGTTGAAGAATATTGCAAATAGATGTCTTCCTTAGGGCGCTTCCATCCAGAGATGAGAATGAGGGAGATGAGGGGAGAGCAGAGACGTACGTAATTGCCCGCGAGGACGCAGTACAGGAATTGCAACCCGCCTACCACGACGAGGAAGAAGAGGAATACGTCGATGAGCTTGGTCCGCTGGGGAGTCTCCTTTGTGTAGTGCTGGTAGATATTCAGGAGGACTTGGTCCCAGTTTGCGCGGCTGCTCTTTGAGGAGGACGACGAAAACGGCGAGGAGGAGGAGGAGGAGGAGGAGGTGAAGGACGACGAGGGGGTCTTGGCTGGTGTTGAGGCAGCGGGTGCGGACGCCTGCGCTGGGATGGGGGGGGTGGGCGTTGTAGGGCGGGAGCGGGCGATCTTTCTGGGGGCCATTGTTGGAAAAAGGCGTGGTGGTTAATGAATAGAGTCGGTGGTGAGGATCGAATGGAGATGCTGGAGATGATTCCGGCGGTTTGTTTGTCCTTCTTTTGAAGAGGAGGGGGGGGGGGGAGAGTTGCAAACTAGTCTTCAATGTCGCCTGGAAGTTTGAGGCTCGTGATGTGAAGTGCTCAATGAGCTGTGAAGGTATCATATAGACGGACAGTGGACACGAAAGCTCCAAGAGAGTGGCGTGCGCTGATTGGTCTGTGGCAGCTTGGGGTGTGAGCCGTGGTGGGGCCCGGCCGATGTCATCAAGTCCGGGGCCAACTCAACTGGAGATGGCTTCGACAAGTTCATCGTTTCAACCACATTGGTTCATTGTTGTCGAGAAAATCTCGCACATTCCCGCAACGGTAAAACTCTTCTTTCCGCGAAAAAATAAAAAAAAGCACGCTCCGAAC
The DNA here is from genome assembly GCA_000223055.1 of Claviceps fusiformis PRL 1980. Lineage (NCBI taxonomy): Eukaryota > Fungi > Ascomycota > Sordariomycetes > Hypocreales > Clavicipitaceae > Claviceps > Claviceps fusiformis. Next base: position 18,989 of record AFRA01000658.1, read on the forward strand.
TCAAAATGGTATACATCAACTCCCCTCCTCTGGCACGGCGTCGTCACCCAACGTCAACAACTACTGAAGCCACTCACGAACCACCCCATCCTCTAGCCTCAACTCGAAACCTCCTCCTACGCGCTCGCAGCGCTGACCGCCGGCGGCGGCATCATGGGCTACGTCAAGTCGCGATCCGTGCCTTCCGTTATTGCCGGGACGGCCGTCGGTGTGCTCTGTGAGCTTTTTCTACACACCACATGTTTTGAGCCTACTTCCGTGCCGTTGCTAATATGGATGGGGTAGATGGTCTCGGCGGCTATCGCATTCAGAACCGCCAGTCTTACGGTGTTGAGCTGAGTCTCCTGGCTTCGATTGTGCTTGGCGGATCGGCTATTCCTCGCGCCATTCGCTTGCGCAAGCCTGTTCCTGTTCTGCTCAGTGTCTTGTCTGCGTTTGGCTTGGTGACCTTTGGCAAGGCATACCAGAAGTTGTAGATGACAAAGAAATAACGTTAAAAGAAACAAAAAAAGAAATGATCTGCACCTGAGGCGTGGATACACGTCGTTTGTTGTTTTTCAAGAGACTTTAGGAGCAGTTCTAGGAATTCGATTCCATTGATGTCATGATCGCGTTATGTGTTGTACAAAGATTCCTCCACTTTGCGTCTCTGCGCACGTTATCCGTGTTCCCATGGTCCATTTTGCGCCGACGAATATCAAACTCCCTGTTTTCTTATTTTTTTTTTTTGGAGTGGCGTCAGTAACGTTGCTCCTGCAATGTCCATCCGTGAATGTGAATCCATCGTAAATGGTAGACGAATTTAGAATGACGGTTGGCGCCCCCCCAAAGACACGGAGTCCTTGCCCGCCTCTCTTTCCACCACGCTCAGAGACCCAACGCCTTCTGCTCCTCCTTGATCCTATCGCGCTTTGCCCTCGCGGTCTGACGATTCTCCGCCTGTAACTTGGTTCGCTCGATTCGCAGGCATTGGTTGACCTTTTCCTTGATGTCGTTGCAACCTCCGGTGGCTTTGTGCATGAAGCCCCTGTTGTGGCAGTCCTCGAGGGCGGCAATGATTTCTTCGCACGCTGCGGCCGGTGTTAGATTGTTTCATTTTACAAAAAGGGTTTCTCTCTCTCTCTCTCTCTCTCTCTTCTTTTCTTTTCTTTCTTCTTTTCTTTTCTTTTCTTTTTCTTTTTCTTTTTTTCTTTTTTTTAGTTTTAGTTA